>CAUYRT010083042.1:0-39206 GCA_963574885.1 Lepilemur ruficaudatus
TTCTCCCTATGGAAAAAGTAAAAAAATACATCCCTTTCCTGTACTATAAGTAAAATGAATTCCTGATGGACCAAAGACTTATACTTGAGCAGCTCCATTACGAAACTTAAAAACAAAACAAAACACATGGTGTTTTTTCCCCGTACACTGGTATAGGGAAATATTTAAAAATTCTTAAATTATTACGGGTACATAATAGTTGTATATATTTATAGGGTCCATGTGATGCTTCCGTAGAGGCATCAATGTATATTAATCAAATCAGGGTAACTGGGGTATCCATCACCTCAGGCATTTATCACTTCTTTGTGCTGGGAACATTCCAACTCCACTCTTTTAGTTATTGTTGATTACGGTCACTTGTTGTGCTATCAAATATTGTTCATTCTGTCTACCTACCTAACTATATTTTTATACCCATTAACCATCCCCACCTTATCGCCCCTCCCCTCTTTCTAAAAGAAAAAAAAAATCATAAACCTCAACATTTGCCAACATTGCTTAACCATACTACATTAAAACGAACATTTTGTACCACAAAAAACGTTGCAAAGCAAAGCAGACAAACCACAGGCTGAGAGAAGATATTTACAACTCGCATGCTCGACTAAGGATTAGTATGCAGAATAATTTAAGAACGCTTATAAAGCAATAAGAAAATAGCAATGCAGAAAATGGGCAATAATAGATATTCAAAAATGAACATAAAGAGGCAATTCAAAGAGAAAGAAATCCCAGTGGCCAAAACACATAAGAATGCTCATTAGCAATTATGGAAATAAAAATGAAAGCAGCAACATACTGTTTTATACCCATCCCACAGGCAAACGTCAGTAGACCTAACAGCCTTATGTATTGTCGAGGACATGGGAAAAGGGAGCCTGTTCTTCATTGCTGGTGAGAGTGTAAATTTGCCCAATTGCCATGAGACACGTGAAAAAGTTAAAGATTTGCATCCCATACCTGGTGTCCATCACAGAGAAACCCTCACATGTGGGCACGCGTTCTGGGACGCACCATTTCTCATGGATTCGTTCTCAGTAGTTTATTTGTATAATGGGATAGTAAACAGCCGTTACAATAATTGAAATGGAACCATATCCACCAACATGGATAAATCTCAAAAATATAATGTTGAGTGAGCACGGAAACTTTCAACATTTAATTATTTTTGGAAGAGGCAGGGTCTGGCACTGTCACCCAGGATGGAGTGCAGTGGCGTGATCATAGTTCACTGCAGCCTCAAACTCCTGGGCTCAAGCCGTCCTCCTGCCTCAGCCTCCCAAGTAGCTAGGACTACAGGTACCTGCCCAGCTATAGTTTTTAAATTTACTTTTTTGTAGAGACTTGGTCTTGCTATGTTGCCCAGGCTGGTCTCGAACTCCTGGGGCTCAAGCCATCCTCCCGCCTCAGCCTCCCAAAGTACTAGGATTACAAGCATGAGCCACCATGCCAGGCTAACATTTTACTTCTTTAACAATGTAAGAGGGCTGAACCAATTTTGGAAACATGTTTTTCTTTTTAAAATTCGACAAAAATGCATATAGCACTTGATGTGTGCCAGGTAGTGATCTAAACCCTTTTCAAATATTAACTCACTTAATCTTCTCTATGAGGTCGCTACTATTATCCCCATTTCACAGATGAGGAACACTGAGGCAAAGATTAGTAAGTTGTGTGACTAATCCAGCTAATCATTTTAACTATTGTGCTATGCTGCCTCTCAGATGTTAAACAGATGCTAACATTTATTTAATTTCAATAACATCTATTATGTTATGTTTCCTATATTTTTTCCATTCAAAAAATTAAAGAAAAATCATTTTTTTAAAAAAAGAATGACATTGTACCAGCACTAAAAAAAGACATGTACAGACCAAGGGAACAGAGAACCCAGAAATAAATCCACACATCTATAGTGAACTGATCTTTGACAAAGTGCCAAGAACACACAGTGGGGAAAGGACAGTGTCTTCAATAATGGTGCTGGGAAAACTGGGTTTCCATATGCAGAAGAATGAAACTAGACCCTTATCTCTAGCTATGTACAAAAATCAAATCAAAATGGATTAAAGACTTAAATCTAAGACCTGAAACTATGAAACTACTAAAAGAAAACATTGGGGAAATGCTTCAGGACATTGGTCAGGCAAGGACTTCTTGAGTAATAACCCCAAAGCACAGGCAACCAAAGCAAAATTGGACAAACGGGATCACATCAAGCTAAAAAGCTTCTGCACAGCAAAGGAAACAATCACTAAAGTGAAGAGACAACCCACAAAATGGGAGAAAATACCTGCAAACTACCCATCTGACAAGGGATTACTAACTAGAATATATAAGGAGCTCTAACAACTCAATAGGAAAAAATCAAATAATCTGATTAAAAATGGACAAAGCTTCTGAACAGACATTTCTCAAAGGAGGACATACAAATGACCAACAGATATGAAAAACGGCTCAACATTGTCAGTCACCAGAGAAACGCAAATCAAAACTACAATGAGCTATCACCCCACCCCAGTTAAAATGGCTTTTATCAAACATACGGGCAATAACGAAATGCTGACAAGGTTGTGGAGAAAGGGGAACCCAGGTACACTGTTGGTGGGAATGGAGTTTAGTGCAGCCACTACGGAGAACAGCATGGAGGTTCCTCAAAGAACTAAAAACAGAACTACCCTATGACCCAGCGATCCCAGTGCTGGGTATATATCCAAAGGAGGGGAATTCAGTACGCTGAAAAGATAATCTGCTCTCCCATGTTTCCTGAAGCACTATTCACAATGGCCAAGATAACGAATCAGCCTAAGTGCCCACGAATGGATGAATGTTTAAAGAAATTGTGGCACATACACACAATGGAGCATGATATAACCAAAGAAAGAATAAAATCCCGCCATTTGCAATAACACGGATGGAACCGGATGACATTATGTTAAGTGAAATAAGCCAAGCACAGAAAGACAAATCTCATATGTTCTCACTCACAGGTGGGAGCCAAATATTAAAACAGTTGATCTGATGGGGAGAGAGAGAGTAGAATGATGGTTACCAGAGGCTGGGAAGGGTAGCAGGGAGTGGGCAATAAAGTGGGGATGGTTAATGGGTACAAAAATATACTTAGGTACTTAGACAGAATGGACAATATTTGATAGCACAACAAAGTGACTATAATCAACAATAAGTTAGGATATACTTTAAAATAACTAAACAAGTAGAACCGGAATGTTTCTAACACAAAGAAACACTAAATGCCAGAGGTGATGGATACCCCAAATACCCTGATTGAATTAATTCACATTGTCTGCCTATATCAAAACATCACATGTGCTCTATAAAGATATATAACTATTATGTACCCGTAACACTTAAAAATAATTTCTTTTTAAATGACAAAATAGTATTGTCCTAATACTGTCTCTTTCCCAAAGCACCCAGATCTGACCCGGGAGCTCTAACCTGAATGCAGTTAACGGGAACTTGGAAGTTTCCCTCGGTTTGTGATTAGTGTGGGTGTAGAAATTCCATCCCAAAGCAAAGAGTAAAGACCACAAAGGGAGGAATGAGATTTTCTTAAAGATTAAAGCAAAAATCTAAAAATATAACAATCATGGCCTTTTAAGGATTTGAAAAGTGCAACTTTTACAGTTTCCAATTCATGTTTTCAAAGTATCAGAGAGACTCTGGCTGTAATTTATAAAAAGGTTGTACCCACTCCCCTAGGAGATTTATACATCCTGCATTTTCTTCAGTCACACCAATTAGGAGGTTTAGGCACAGAGATTACAGACATCAGTGAAAAACTGTGTGGGTTAATCTAAAATGTCTCTTCTCTGCTTCAGTATTAGCATTTCACACAGTGATAGCCAGTAATTAACACAGACGAATGAATATATCTTTAGAAAAGCTTTCAGTATGAAATGGTAGTCTTTATATAATTTACATGTAGTTTTTTTTTAACCACCAATATGTAGTGTTATGAATTTTATTATTCATGACTTCTCTTATTTTCTTCTACTGGGAAAAAAATACTTTGCTTGAAAAGATACAACCTGTTTGGGTCCTCGAGTTGGGGGAGAAAGACACTGGGAATTGTTAACATGATGAACTTTTCTACTCTGGTAAATGAAACTCAGGATCGCTAAGAATTTCTAGAGGAAACTTGCAGGGTAAAGGGGAACAGGGATGTTTCTTTATACTTTTATTCCATTAAATCATGCTGATGACAAAAAATAAAGCCATCTATTGACAACAAATATTGGAAACAGACGTCAGCAGACCCGCACCTGTGGGATTCCATTTCCTAGGACAGACACCTACTTTTTCAGGCTCATTTTTTACAAGTAGTAAATGGGGGATGCTTAGACCCCAAAGGGCCTCGACCTTTGCCACCATCTCTTCCTTTCCCTCACTGTCAGGCCTGGACTCCAAGCCTTGCCGTCCTCCTTCGCTCCTGCGTCTCAACGCCCAGCCCTCTGCAGGGGTCCCTGTCCCCAGCAACTCTGGTCCTTATCTGTCTGTGACTCTCATGGAGGTCCTCCCCTCTCTAGCAGCTCAGGGAAACGTTTCGGGGAAACAATGACAGCCTGTGAACGTCTGGCCTTCGCCACCCTTAGGCCGAGGGGTGCACCCATGCATGTCACCCGGCCCTCAAGAAGGGGGTGTCTCAATCAAAGGGTGACACCGGTCACAGGCGGCCACTGGGAGGTACTCAGGAACACTGCAATGTCACTCCGCGCTTTCTCATCCCCCAGACCCACAGAAGAAGGCGACAAAGTTGGAAAGCTGGCCGGCCAGGGAGGGTGAGGCATGCTCTGAGCATCTGTTCCTCTTCTGGGTGGATTTTTCTCAGCTTCTTCTTAGGTGTCTGAGGGGGAGGCTCAGAGATTTTTTCCAGAGGATGGTGAGAAAGAGTGTGTGGGCAGTTTGGGGAAATTCATATCTCGCTGGCCTTCGTTTTGGAGCTCTTAAAAAAAAAATAGACTTGGTGTACCTCCCACGTGACCTGAAAACATAAAATAAGCTAAAGTTTCCAATGCAGGATTTCACAGGAATGGTCGCTTGCCCAGATCCTCGTGATCTGACGGGATGGAGGTGCAGGGCTTCTGCGCGTGAGTCCAGTGGTGTAAGAGTCCAAGTGTGTGGAGGAGGAGGGAGTCTGAGAAAGGGATCCCCCCATCTCTTATCCAACATAGACGTCTGCACCCCTGTATTCTGGAGTGACCAAAACTGTCTGCAGGGAGCGTGGGGTGGGCCTGCCCACTACGCAGGTTGGGGAAATCACTTGCACGTGCCTGAGACTCCCTTGCTATTTGGAAGAGAGCTGGAAGGAGGACGAGGAGGGTGGACAGCTGTTGCAGGTCGGGATGGGGGAGGGGACACTTCTAGACCACATGATCCAGCACAGAACGCTGAGGGATCAGAGAATTCTAAACTCAAATCTGGGCCGAGCGCATGGTGGCTCACACCTGTAATCCCAGCACTTTGGGAGGCTGACGCAGGAGGATCCTTTGAGGCCAGGAGTTCCAGACCAGCCTGGGCAACACAGCAAGACCCTGTCTCTATAAAAATCTTAACTGAAAAATAAAATCTGGCTTTCTAGGTCATTGTGACAGTATATTCATCAAAATAAGAGGATACGACCTAGTTTATTAGCTAGCTTGATTTATACCTTTAGGACTATTTAGACACGTGGTATATGAGCCTCTGTGTTTGCCCCAGGCAGGCTTGTGTGTGTGACACGGAAAGACTAGGGGTGTCTTCCAGATGCCAGCGTCAAACCTAGGAATAGAACCTTCTTCACCTTTCGGCACTCAAGCTGTTGCTCCGTCCACTCCATCAACAGGTGATTTTATTTTTACTTTTCAAGCAGTGCTCTAGAGGCGGGTACCTGAGCGTCCCCGACTTCTGCGGGGATGTGACTGCTTTATTTTTGGTTTCCTGCTAGTAGCAAACGCTGAGTCACGCTGAGCTGATTTTAGCGTACCCACATTTTATATAGCGGTGAACTACTTTTGTTGTAATTTAAGCTCTAAAATTTTCCTGTTACTATTCCGCACTAATGATTTTGTTATTTGTTAACTCTCTGGTTCCTCTGAGCTTTCAGGAGCCCTTCCTGGGGCTGTTATAAAAAGTCCCTCCTCCATGACAGGTCACAGCTGTCCTGGGGACATTTTCAGACAGATCCAGCGGGACTCCAGCCTGACGCCGCGGGTGACGGAGCGCCGGGCCGGCTGGTCATCCCTTCCGAGGCCTGTCCCTGGCTGTCCTCCCACCTGCCCCTCCCTGGTCTCGCCTGCTGTTCCCAGTACGGCTCCTCCCCTGTCCTCAGGCCCAGGCCAGAGGGCGTGGAGCCGCTGGCAGCTCTGTCCGCGTCTTCTGTCCCTGTCCCTCTACACGCCCTGTTCCTGTGGGAGAAATGGAACGTCCTCCTTCAGCCCTGGCCAGAGGAACAAGGGCTTCCCGAGGGAGCTACTGTTTCTGGGGACCCAGCAGCAGAAAGGGCCCCGGCGCTCTAAGGCTCGGGATGGGTGCTTGGGTCACAGTCGTGTGTGCACGAGCGTGCCAGAGTGTGCACGTGCAGAGAAGAGGGGACGGGGGCTGAGACCGACCTGTTGTTGGTCACGTGTTCAGATCTCAGGCATCTGGTGGCTCTTGTCCTGGTAGGGACGGGGACTTTTTACAAAGTGCTTGTAAGGCGTATGTAACATTTGTAAGGGGTATCTCTGAATGCCACTGCTTGCTCCAAGAGCAAGTGGCAAAGAGGAGAGCTGCTGCAAGTGGAAGTCCAAGGGCAAGGAGGTACCGAGAGACCAGGCTCCAACATTCCCCCAAATGGCCCAGCCCCCGGCGTGCAGGGGCTTTAAGGAAATCCAGCGGTCGGGGGGGGCGCGGGTCCCCAGGACATAAATCTCCAGGGCTAGGCTTGACAAACCTAATTTTCCAACCTGCCCTCAGAAGCCCCCCAAAGACTTTTTCTCGTATCTGTCCCTTTTGTTCCCCTCTAGTACTTTCTGTCTTCAGACATTTAAGAGAAATCACACGTGGCTACTTCCTCCTCTCCGTTTCCCTTTGAAGCTTCCAAACGGCCTTTTAAGAGTAGCCTCTGTTCCCAGCCACAAGACCGCAATAGAGAACAGGCGTCTGCAGGTGGCCGGTGCGCACCGGGCCCCATCTGAACAGCCCTGGGAGTGGGGGGAGGGAGGGACCGCAAGGACAAAGTGTCCCTGCGCAGACCCACATCCCCAGGTCTCCCCGACTCTGCCTGTGACATACAAAGCCTGCTTCCAGATTCACGATCAGCCAATCACCGGTCTCTCTTCCTCACTACTCTCTCCTCTAAATGCCTCATGATCAAAATGACAACTGATGGCTTTCCAACTAAAAACACTGGAAAAGCAGCAATAAGCCCTGGAGGTACCTCTGTCTGCTCTGTCACCCAAGGACTTTATCAAGCACAGTCACTGCATTGGGCTACTCCCATAACATGCATGGAGCAAGGTGAGCACCCACGGGGAGCGGGGGGACCCAAAGAGACTGGACTCAACTCCAACTGCCGTCCCTCACCGGCATCTGCCCATTCTCTCAGCTTTACCTTCTGTAATAGCAGGTTAGCTCCTATATAAACATCATGCTTGTGTCACAAGCATAACAAAAGGGAGAATAATGGTCTATGTCCCTTTTCCATGGGACAAGATAATGCAACCTACACGGTGCGCTTATGCAAGGAAGAACAGCTAAAGCAAAGCAGGCTGAACTACGATTTGGATCCTTAAATAAATTCTTTAGGAACAGAGAACTGTTGATGACACTCAGGACTGTTCTAGATTTACAGAGCAGCAGCCCTGCATTCACGTAAACAGAATGGGCATGATCAAAGACGGATTTCGTTTCCTCTAGAAATATTTCTTGGGTACCTACATGTGCCACACGGCCTTCTAAAGGCTGGGGCTACAACAGGATGTCCAGAGATCGAGATCGTAGCTCCTGTGGATGTACAACAGACAATAAACCCACAGCAAGTCAGTGCAGGGTGTGCCAAGTTACCAGGAGAAAAATAAAACAGGGTGTGGGGAGGAGAGAGCAGCGGGGTGGGAGTGGGAGGATTGCTATTTTATGCACAGGAGCTGGACGTCCTGCCGACGTGAAGGCATTTGAGAGAAGCGTGGGAGACAGCCTCGCAGATATCTGGGGGCAGAAGGGTCCAAGGCAAAGGGAAAAGCAAGTTTTCTGGAGACAAAAGCATGCTCGACGGTGCTCCAGAAACAGCCAAGAGTTCTGTGTCTGGAGGAAAATCAGTGATGGAAGGAGGTGAGGTTGGACAGGCAGCAGGTGGTCACATGGTGGATGTCCTTGTACCCTCCACCAGCTGGGAAGCCGACGGAGGATGACGAGCAGAGGCGTGGCGAGATGAGTGTGATTCCCAGGGCTGCTTTGTTCAGAACCGCCTGCAGTGGACCAGGTCTAAAATCAAGAGACCACAGGGAGCCAAAGCAATAAACCAGGAGAGAGATTATGCTGGGTCAGGGCTAGAGAGGGTGAGAAGTGGGTATATTTCTGGATATATTTTGGAAGGAGTGGGTATATTTTCTGGATATATCTGGATATAATAGGGTTTCCTATTGGAATGGATATGAAATGAGGTCAAAAGAGGAGTTAAGGATCACGGCAAGGTTTTGTTGATGGGGCTGCAATTTACCAAGATGGGGAAGATTGTAGGAGGCGATGGTTTTGTTGGGGGGAATTAGAAGTTCATTTTTGGACCTGTTGAGGTTGAGATGTCAAGTAGATGATTTGAACTACTAATATTAATCTGGACTTGAAGGGCGACGTCCAGGCCAGAGTTGTCATCATATAGCTGACATCTGGGGCGACGTCCAGGCCAGAGGCGTCATCATATAGCTGACATTTGGCACCATGGCGCTAGATCGGGTCACCGACAGCGTGACCAGAGAGCAGCGCTGAGGTCCAGGGCAGAGGCCGATGTCTACGGGTGAGAATATGAGAAGCCACCAACCAAGGAGACCCCAGAGGAGCAGCCAGCAGGGTCGTAATAAAGCCGAGGGGAGGAAGTGTCCAGGAAGCCAAGGAGAAGGTGTGTCTTCAGGATGGGACATGCCGGCAGTCAAGTGAAATGAGCCGTGACCTCGATCAGAGCTGTTTCTCTGCAGCGACAGAACCGACGGCCCGAACAGACGGGTCCAGAGAAGTGACAGGAGGAGCTAGTTGCTGGAGCTAGTTGGATGGAGCTAGTTGCTTCCAGACAACCCTTTCTAGTCACTTTGTTACGATGGGACAAAGCTGGAGGGGACTGGGTAAAACATGGGACGCTAAAGCTAAAACACTGGGTCACCCAATCTCAGAATAGCCCCAGATGATTGCCACACACTGACAAGCAAGTCCGATGAGCCACAGCCTCGATGCCACCAGTAATAACAGAAATATTTTTAGAAGATTCGGATTTCTTTTTTTTTTTTTTTTGACCAAACATTTTTGTGGTATTGTTGCAACCTTAATGGAAAATTGTAACAAACATAAAAATTGCCCAGGATCTTTCTTGTAGAATTCTGCCGACACAAACAACTTCGGGTCACGGTGATACGTCCGGCCACGCGGCTAGAGCTGTCCCCACGCGGGTGTCACTAACCCACCCTTGGCAACGACGGCTCTTGCTTCTAAGGCGTGTTTCGTATACAAGTCGGATGTTACCTCTCTGATCTTCCTGGGAAGCTTGGCTAGAGTCAGAGGGATCGAATATCCATCAGCAACTTGGTGCTGATAATATCTAGTTTCTAAAAGCCAAAGAAAAGCTCAACATTTTCCATGTTCACAGCGAGACCCGAGGAAACATACCAGCGTTCATTCAGACGTCAGGCGTGACACAAATGCAAAAAAAAATCACATGGGGATTTTAATCTTGCATTGTTTTCTTTCTCTCTGCCAGGATAGGCTTGCCTCGGATTGCTTAGTAGTGCTTCCAAATATAATAGAAAAGTGTGTCTCAATTTAAGAAAATTGACATATGTGTGTGTATATTCCTGTGCATATGATACATACATACAATATGCACACATATATGAATACACACACAATTTCTTGCAACAGACAAACCAGGGAGTAAGATTAATATTATGAAAGAATTCACCAAGCATATCCTGTAAGTAGCAGGTAGTATCAAAATGCACTTAAAATCATAATTATAAATTAATTGACCGAGGGTCTTGGGAGCATAAATGCAATAAAGGGTGTAAACCAATAAATTAAAGCTGAAGTTTTTTTTTTGAAAACCCAAATCTCAAGTATCTCAAACACAGTATGCTCTCCTTGCAACTGCAAAATACTTGTGCATTTGTTCTAGCCTGTCTGCTTGGGAGTTACTGAGGCCGACTTCTCTTCGAATCCTCTTGTGTCAATGAGTACCAAGTAGGTGGGTGCTCAGTAACACACAGCAGTAAAGCCAAAAATTAAAAAAGTGTCCATCTGAATAGTAAAATGCTGATTAACTGAAGAGCAATTGCTCTGTCAGGAACAAATTTATTAATCTCAGTGTGGCCTATTTAAAGGCCATCGTTGGAATTTCGGCCTTAATCTGGCAGGCACAGTTTACTACGATACCTCGGCTGACTTCGGTTTTGTTAATATCGTTGTTAACAGGCAGTGCCCCCTTACGTGGTGAATCAAAGCGGGGAAAGAGTGTAACAGTGAGTCCCGTAGGTGCCACATGCCTCATTCACAAGAGAGAGAAAGAAGACACGCGCAAGGGACTGTGAGAAACAGATATTTTGGGTACTTTGGAAAAAAACGAGTTACAACTTGCCAATAAAGAATGGAGGAAAACGTGGCTTTTACGCTGCAAAACAAAATGCAGGGTGATGTTATCTTAATTCCTGTGCCAAAGCGCTGCTCTAGGTGACCTTGGGCAAATCGTTCAATTCTCTCGATTTGCTCCTACAAAAGTTCTATTAACCCGCAATTCCTCACATATTATCCAACCAGTGCCATTTGATTTTCTCTACGTTTAAGGGATAGAGAACACCCCCAAACTGTAAAACCAAAGTTCTCCTCCCAGCACAGAGGAATACGTAAATAAATGTTATTCTACATGGGACGGTGTCACTGTTAAAAACCTGAGCGTCATTAGTCACTGGGTGGGCACTGCTAGAAATGGGAGAAGACACCAAGAATCCAGACACGGGCTCTAGTCAGGGTTTGCAGAAATACGCCGTGTGACCTTCGGCAAGTTACCTAACTTTAAAAAAAAAAATCTTTATTGAGCAAAATAATATGCATATATTTGTTTGCATAAATATATGCAAATAAATTGCATATATTTAAGGTGTACAATTTAAGTTTTGATACATGTGTATATTTATGAAACTATGACTCAGTGGAGATAATGAACATCTGTATTACCCCAAAATGTTCCCGTGGGCCCTTTGTAATGCGTCCCCCTGTCCCTTGAGCAACGAGTGATCTGCTCTCTGTCACTACACGCTTGTTTGCATTTCCTAGAATTTTATATATGCAAAATCATACAATATATACTCTTTGGGTCTGGTTTCCTTCATCCATCATAATTACCTTGAGATTCATCCATGCTGTTGGTTGTGTAAGAGTACATTAACTTACTGAAACTCACTAATCAAAAATAATAAAATAGCAATACTTGACATAAGAATGAAGGTAAAGTCGTGGCGGGCTGCTTAGGTCTGGGAACAGTAGATCCCTCTTTGGGATCTGAGCCAATCTTTATAGGTGCAGAGTCAAGAACTTTGTCCCTTAACTCCTGGGATTAAATCAAACTCTAGATGTGAAAGGGCTTTGCAAGTCTGACATAAACTACTCCGTCGTGCACTCCACTTCATTAATTTGTGCAACACATATTTATTGAGCATCTACTGTGCGCAGGCACTGTACTAGGAGCTTGTAATACAGTGGTGAACAAAACAAGATGGCTGTTCTCATGGACCTTTAATGTTAACTGAGGAGAGGCAGGCCATGTGTCAATAAATGAATGAAGTCAAGTTAGGAAAAAACTTAACAGGCAAGGAAAGGATGCTTTAGAAAGCATGCCCAGAGAAGCCATCTTCAGATAAGATGATGTCTGAAGAAAGACTGAGTAAAGGAGGAGCGACCCTCCCATAGACGTCCATGAGAAGAATATTTCAGGCAAAAGGAACAGTAAGGACAGAGGCCTTGAGGCTGCCGGCAGTAAGGTAGGCTATCATAGGAACTGCATAGACGCCAGGAGCTGGAGCACAGAGGCGAGGGAAGGGTGGCGGGGAGGCCGGGGCGTGTACTGCCTTTTGTTCTGAATGAAATGATGGGCCACGCAGTGCACTGAACAGAGGAAGGGTGTGATGTGACTTAGGAGTTGGGACGACCACGCAGGCTGCTCTATGGAGACTGCTGGTAGCAAGAGGGAAAGCAGGGGAACCAGTTAGGAGGCTACTGCAACAGTCCTAGCAAGAGGTAGTGGTGGACCAGGACTGGAGTAGATCGGAAGTGGTCAGACTCCGGATACGTTTTGAAGGTGGGCTGATCATTCATGATTTATTTTCCCACAGTGGTTTTACGAAATGCGTAATAATAACAATATCCCCAATTTATGTAGTACAGACTATGGTTCAGCCACTAGACTGAACAATTAACATAGATTAATTTAATCCTCACAACAATACTACGCGGTAGGTTCTACTATTTATATCCATTTACCGATGAGGAAATTGGGGCAAAGGGTAGTCAGATAACTTGACAAACATCACACATGGAGTTGAGATGTGATCCCAGGTGGTCTGGCTTCAGAGTTGATGCTGCTAATCATAATGTTAAATGACCTCTCAAAGTTAATGCATAAAAGAAATCATAATATTAAATATTTCGTTCAAGGTATACCTAGACCAAAAAACTGAAAAATATATTATAACGACCATTCTTTAAAACTTAGGGTCTCAAACAAAAAATTCAGACACAATTTCCCCATCTTTGTTAAGAACACGATAAACCAATTTTTCAGTGAAGCCACTTTTCTTGGTCCACCTGGATAAGGTGGGGCTGCCTGGCCACTATTCACGACCATGGCCATACGGTGGTGAAGGGCTGCCCTAAAGGCGACTCTTTGGAAAACACTGACTCCAAAATGCAACTGGACACCGACAGTCCAGAGCACGATGACCACGTCTGCCATCCTTTTAGCGAAATCTTTCTTGCTGGTACTTTCCTTTTGGTTTTGGTAAAGGAATGGCCATCTTGGCTTTATCAAGGGCACAAAATAATTCTATTGCTAAATATCAAATATTGCTGGGAGACATCCCGTCGTTCAGAAACATTGCTATAGAGCCGATCTTCCCCTCAAATTTCTTGGGAAATTTGTCAGGATTTTCTGGATGAGGAAATTGAGGTCTAGGAAAGAGAAGAGATTTGCCCAGGGTCTCCGGCTGCTTCCAGGACACACTGTGGTGGCGGCAGTTCCGGGATCAGAATGTTCCTGAGGTTTTTATAGAAGGCTGTGAGCTCACGCTGCGACAGGTGCTTCTGTTGTTTCATCAGAGGAAACTATTACGAAAGAGCTGGGCAAACTCCTCCCGAAGTCTGCTCACAAACGGGTGGGCAACCGCACACGCTTTCAGGGTGTGAGGCTACATTTGGCTTAATGTTCTGTTTTGGGTTTACTTCAATCCTTCCTGCCTATGCTGAAATCTGCACACATGAAGGAGAGCAGGACTGTTCAATGACACACCTGATTATAATTCTAACTTCAGGAGGAAAGGCATTTCCAATCTTTTTCTAGCACATTCTCTACAGTCATCTTAAGCACAACAGAGGAGGCATAAAATCTTTTATGAGTCAGTAAATAGATGCTTTTGTTGTACAGTGTTTCAGGTAAGATAAAAATACTCCCTCTTTTCATCCTATAAACCGGAAACCTTTAGCCATTTATTCCAGACTAAAAGAAGGAGAAAAAGTCTGATAGACCAGAAAGAAATGTTCAGGTTTCTTTTATTTAAACCTGTCAACAAATACAAGCAACTAAGCCTGATCTCCTCTTTTTTAGAATCCTGTGTGTGTGTGTGTGTGTATGTGTGTGTGTGTGTGTATGAGAACGTACCTTAGCACATCTGGGCTTCAAGATCATTTTGGCATCAGGATAAACAGAGACAAAATTTATTTAAAATAGGAAATGAGTAGATTTGTGGGGTTTTTTTTTTTTTTTTTTGATCTTCAAAATACCACTTCTCTTTTCTCGCCCATACAGGATAATACCAAAAATTGTATTTCTATGTTCGTAACTTTATTGAGTGAATACTAAATCTGAGCGTGAATGGGAGGGGGCTTGCCCTTCCTCCAGGTGACAGAACTCATTGAATGATGAGTTGGGACCCACAGCTTCACGAGGACTGCTTTGAGCTGACGAGACAAAGGGCAGATGTGAAAGCTCTCCGCTGTGCCCACGGTTTGCAGATGATTCCTGGTTCATCCCATCAAAGGGGAAACCATGTCGCCTTCAACACACTGCAGGTGCCTCTTTTAGGAAATTAGTTTATCTCCGTATTCATTATGGGCAGGAGGGCACAGCGGGGTTAAAAGAACACACGCGTGGGAGTTAGAGAGTCCCAAGTTCAAGTTCTGACTTTGTCAATTACTGCCCATTATTGACCCCTGTTTGGCCTTTATTTCTTATCAATAAGAAGAGGAGAAATCCACATCTTTTCAGGATTATAACAGGGATTGTGCTGTCAGGAGGTGTCCGGACACAGATCAGACGCTCAGTAAATGATACCGCGTATTAAAATAGCATCGATCCATTTAGATGCCATTCTACCTTTGTGTCGTAAAACTATTTCACAGGTGTGCATATCAATCTCCTTCCAGAAAACATGACGATTTTACACTCTCTTCATCCTCATCACCCGCTCTGGTCTTTTATTGTTTCTGTCTGGGGTTTTTGTTTTTGTCTTACTTTTAACCTCTTTAAACGATGTGTTACGGCTCATGCTAATTTAGGTTTTCCCAAAACACGTTGACCATTTTATTTTCTCAGCATCACATCACACATTCCATTCCTTCCTTCTAGGCTTCTGATCTCTTCTTAGTAAAGTACACATTCTTTAACATTTTATTTTGAAATAATTACAGGAGGAAAGTTGCGAAGAAACGTACAGGGAGGCCTCACGCGCTCTCCATCCGTCCTCTGCCAATCGGATCAATACAGGACAACAGCAAAACCAGGCTGCTGACATTGGTGCCACCCGCGGAGCTCAGATCTACAAGTGTGCTTGTGTGTGTGCTGCTCCGTGCAATTTCGTCACACGGGAAGCTGTGTATCCCCGCCACTATAATCACGAGACTCAATTGTACCACTGGTACCACCTTGTATTCAAATTCCCTTCCCCCACCTACATCCCGAACCCCCGGCAACCACGAATCTGCTCCCCATCTCCATAGAACCCAGAGACGATGTCTAATATAACCCAAAATGTAACTGAAAGACACGTTACTGATGAGAATAAAGACTATCAGAATTCAACCAACCAACCTGAAACGTTAATTACCGTAAAATAACTTACAAACTTAGCAAATGAAACGGAATCTGGAAGGACAATTGACAGAGCTCTTGTTTTGAACTGGGGGAAAGATAAGGTGATCTGTTTGAATTAACTCCACAGATCAAAAGAACAGAAGCGAACACATCTCCAACAGGAAATGTCTTGATTTTAACCGTTCCCGTGTAAACATTTCTAAATGAAACTTATAATGTCTTATCTTAGAAAACAGAATGTGATGGACTTTTTATGTTCTTTGTAACTCAGGTCATCATTCTGACCATCAGCTAATTCACAGAGTACTTCCTGTGCACCAGACACTGTATTAAGAACAATAAGAACAATTAACTATACGATCTCATCTACGGCCACACCATCCCGAACGCGCCCGATCTCGTCTGATCTCGGAAGCTAAGCAGGGTCGGGCCTGGTTAGTACTTGGATGGGAGACTATACGATCTCACTTGCTCCTTACGACTACGGTTGGGTTGACCCTCGAACGACATGGCTCCAACTGTGCACGTCCACTTACTTACACGTGGATTTTCTTCTGCCTCTGCCACCCCTGTGACAGGAAGACCCACCCCTCCTCTTCCTCCTCCTGCTCAGCCTACTCAATGTGAAGATGACAAGGATGAAGGCCTTTATGATGATCCACTTCCCTTTAATGAATAGGAAATACATCTTCTCTTCCTTATGATTTTCTTAATAACATTCTCTTTTCTGTAGCTTACTTTATTATAAGAATACGGTATAGAATATATATAATATACAAAACCCGTGTTCATCAACTGTTTATGTTACTGGTGAGGTCAAGAGTAGCTAAGTTTTGGGGAGTCAAAAGTTACATATGCAGATTTTCACCTGGAGGTCAGCATGCCAACCTCCCTGAGTTCAAGGGTCAGCTGTATTCTATGAGGTAGGTATTTACCTCATCAGTTACTACGGTGCCATCTGCATTCATACCTTGGGTTAGAGTTTCTAACATACACACCTTCTCCATTAGAGACCAAACTCCTGTGTGGCAGAAACCAACCTTACTTTAATTTCAAAACACCTACAGAACCCAAATTCTCCTTATGGCCCATTCTGCTAACACTCTCGTCTCCCCTGGATTATTGCAAGACTTTGAACTGGTCTCCCAACTTCTGCCCTTGTTACCTTTATAGTCTGTTCCAAACTTGGCAGCCAGAATACAACTTTTAAATCCAAAGTGGCACCACTGATCCCGACCAGGCAATGTAGCCGTTCTCATTCCAGTGTGGCCAATGGAGCCAGAGTATTTGCTGTTGGAAATGTCACATAATTCAGCCCATTACCTCTCTCACCTCATCACTGGCTGCTCCATCTGCCTGGAGTTCTCTTCCCCTGATATCTATGTGGCTCACACATTCACACGCTCCAGGTCAGGGCTCAAATGCCACTTTCCCAGGGAGGCTTTCCCCGTCTGCCCTTTGTAAAATTACAACTCCCCCACCTTCATCTCTTCATCACTCCCTGTATCCCTTCTCCTGTTTTCTTTTTCTCCATAGCACTTATACCATCTATTGTATATTTTATTTATCGTTTACTTCCTCTAACAGAATAGAGGCCCCAGAAGTTTAGAGGTTTGTGGCTCTTTCATTGACTGCACTCAAGATTGCCGACCACCCTGAGTGCCTGGTAGGTACTGGGTGAGTATTTCTTAAAAGAATGATTTTCCTTTTTCCCACCTAACAGAGCACCATGTACGTTGCAGGCATATGATACATATTTTTAATTGAACTTTGACTCTGAAAAAGGCTCCTGTATTAGTGACTCTTTCTATGAACACAAATAGAGGCACAGGAAAGCGCCTAACCCTGGAGTCACGGAAGACCAGTTACTGAACCGAAGCATGAAGCATCTTGTCCCAGGGGAACTTTATTCCCCGGGGAAATCTTCAGGTGTGCTGGCCTTACCCATTTGTCCCCGCCTTGTCCACTCAATGAACAGTATAAATGTCTAGGTGCTAAACTGACCATGGTGGGGTCGGGGGCCCATGGAGCAGGTCAAGGGCAAGACACTGGGATGGGAAATCCCTCAGTTAGGTAACTGGGGATGTGTGTGTAAACTGGCTTGAAGTCACACGAGAAGATCACCACCCAACACCCAAGAAACGGGTCCGAGGTAAGATGCTGAGTCTAAGCACATTTCTAAGGGAGATGAGGTGGCAGATAAGGTTGGTTCCCAGATCAAGTATGGAGCAAAAATGGGAACAGCAACGAGCAGAGGAAGAGACAGAGCTAGGTCAGCAGGATGGCTCCGAGCTCCACCACGGGAAGGACGCGGGTCCTCAAAGTTCTTGTGAGGGCCATGCTAGTCGTGTGTGCTGGGATTGGATATGTCTAGTTTAAGGACGGGACCCAGGCCAGACCTCTGCATTGCCTCCATAGGAAGGCCTCTGTATTTTCCTGCAGAAGTATAGCGACAACTTTCCATCCTCTATTGGGGACTGATTAAAGCGCCCTCACGTGGTGCCATGTTGTAACAACACTTTCATTCTTTCCCAGGGCACGGTGGCGCCCTACATCAGGGGTCCCCTGACCCGCAGTGTCAGTGCCACCTGGGAACTGAGACGCAAATCCTCAGGCCCCACCCCAGATCTCCTGAATCAGAGACTCAAGGAGGTAGAGCTGGAAAACTATGTTTTAACAAGTTCTCCGCTAAAGTTTGAGAACCACTGTTCTAAATAAGTGGCATGAAGAGAGAGGACAACAGGTTAGGAGACAGGGACCGGCAGGGTGGGTGCTGTTTCTGAACGCAGATGCGGGAAACCTGTGGCTGGGGCTGAGTCCCATCAGAGCGGGCAGCAGGGACAGAGGATCTGAGGGCAGAAGCTGCTGCAACAGCCAGGCCAGGGTGGCTGGGTGTGCTCACAGCTTCATCTGCGAAGTCTTTGATTTGTGGCTGTTTTAAAGCTGGTCCTTACATGGTGACCATGTGTCTTCAGTTATACTGGAAATTCCTCAAATACAGGAACCAGATTTCACGTTTTTTAAAAAGATAACTCACCCCGGCACCTTTAACGTTGCCAGAAACGGAGTCGATTCTTAATAAACACATGAATGAAGACAAAGATGAAGAGTGGGCAAAACTTGCGGTGGAGGGAAGGGGTGAGGGATTTATTTTTATCATATTCAGCGTTCTATTCCTGGGCGACGTTTAGCCAGAGACGTCTGAAAGCCAATTAACGCCCTGGAAAATTGTGCAAATGAACAGTTGGTGGGAATATCATTTTTAATGACATTACCAAACTCTTCAGGAGCCAAACTCAGCATGATGAAAATCGGGAGCTTTTCTTGATGGGATGCAGTTAACATCAGCGACATGTCAAACTAGCGACGTTTGCTAAACTTGAGAATTGCTGCAAAGAAAAGGAGTCGGGACAGTCAGGTCTGTACCCAGACTTTTCACATTTCCCCTCGTGATGCTAAGAAACTGAGTTGATGCACTGGAATAAAAACAAATTAAAATAAATAGACAACCTGACAAACATAATGTTAATGTCTTGAAGAAAGACACACAGTATGTTTGTGACAACTGCCCTCAGCCCGACTTTGCCCTCCAAGGAGAAAGGAAGTGGCATTTGTTCAGGCTGCCACATCAGAGTCCCGCTGGCTGTGGGGCTTACACGACAGATATTTGTTTTTTCACTATTCAAGACCAAGTGTGGGCATGGTTGGTTTCTTCTGAGGCCTCTCTCCCTGGCTCGTGGATGGCTTTCTCCTTCCTGTGTCTTCACGTGGTCTTTGTACATGTCTGTGTCTGAATCTGCTCTTCTCATAAGGACACCAGTGATCCTAGATTAGGACCCATCCTCATGACCTCATTTTAACTTAATCACCTCTTTAAAGGTCCTATCTCCAAAAATACAGCCACAGTTCTGAAGTATTGGGGAGTGAGGACTTCAACATGGGACTCTGGGAGGGGCAGACACAATTCGGCCCATGAAAGCCCCTTAGCGAGTGACACATTCTCCCAAGAAACTAAAGACCAGCATAGGTGCTGCCTCCGGGGGTCACCTGCTTTCCCAGCTGGAAAAGTCTTGTCTCCTGTGGCTCCAGACAGGATCTTGACCCCAGCCCTGCTAAGCCTCAACCCCACATCGGAGTGAACTTGAGAAATCAAGTTCTTGCAGTGGACCAGGAACCTTCACCAACTCCTTTTCCTAATGAGACAGACGTCTAGACTCTTGCAATGCAGAATGTGTCTTTCCGTGTTCTTATACTCCACCCGAAGTAGGGGAAGCTGCCAGGAGTCTCGGTTTCTGATTATCAGCCTTCTGAAGGCCACTGCCAGGATGAGAACACCAAGAACAAAGTTCTACTTGGGTGTATGGCCTAAGACTCGCTTGCATCTTAATTTTATTTCTAGTATTTCATAGAATATTCTTTCAAATCCGGTGAAAAAAAATGTAGGAGTACTCATCTGGAGTTAAATAAACATAAAGGATCCTATCTGTAAGTTAGCTTTTTAAAAACAAATTAACTTGGCAAGAAACTTTTCATTTAAAATAAATGGTGGGTGCAATGAATCTTGCGTTCACCAACACAGCGAGGCAGAATGGACAGATTTTAAGAAAGAGTTTTTGTGGCAAAGGAAAACAAAGAGATTGATAAACTGAATCTTTTCCCCCAGAAATAATTGAAGCAATATTTCTTAATGTCTCATCTCTTGTTCCCACGAAACCACTGCAGAGTATCTGAGGGTATACTTCCAATCTCATTGCTGGGAGAAACGTAGACCAGTGGCTAGTATTATTAGAACACGTTACAATTTTGCAACTTTGTCACTGCGGGAGAGATTCCGTCTCCAACTCTCTTTAGCCATTCAAGCCTTCAGCAATGACCTGGCCCTCAGATATTCCTCACCAACTGAACTTACCCGCCCAGCTAAGACAATTAATAGCCAAGGGCCCATCCCTTGAGGGTTAAATTAATTATCAAGATGGTATCCCCACAGAATGGGGAAAAGTATTTACAAACTACTCCTCTAACAGGAGGTCAGCAACCAGAATATATAATGAGCTGGAACAACTCAATAGGAAAAAAAACCCAAGTGATCTGATTTAAAAAAAGTGAAGGATCTGAATAGACATTTCTCAAAAGAAGACACACATATGGCCAACAGGTATATGAAAAATGCTCAACGTCACTAACCGGCAGAGAAATGCAAAACTACAATGAGATAGCATCTTAGCCTGGTTAAAGTGGCTTTTATGCAAAACACAGGCAATACCGAAATGCTGGCGGCAATGTGGGCCAAGGGGGACCCTCCTACGCTGCTGGGGGGAATGGAGAGTATTGCAACCGCTGTGGAGAACAGGATGGAGCTTCCTGAAAAAACTAAAAAGCAGAACTAGCATATGACCAGCAATGCCACTACTGGGTATGTATCTAAAAGAAAGGAATTGAGTGTATCAAAAAGATATCTGCACCCCACGTTTACGGCAGCACTATTCCCAACAGCCAAGGTATGGCTCAACCTAAGTGTCCATGTACGGATGAAAGACAAAGAAAATGTGGTACACGCATAATATGGAATACTACTTGGCCATAAAAAAGAACGAAGTCCTGTCATTTGCAACAACATGGATGGAACTGGAGGGCATCATGTTAAATGAAAAAAGCCAGGCACAGAAAGACAAATCTCGCATGTTCTCACTCATATGTGGGAGCTTAAAAAAAAAAATTAAACTCATGGAGATAAAAAGGAGAATGATGGTTACCAGAGGCTGGGAAGTGAGCAAGGTAGTGGAGAGGGGGATAGAGAGAGGGATGGTTAATGGGTGCAAAAATACAGTTAGATAAGGCCTAATGGGTGCGGTGGCTCATGCCTGTAATCCTAGCATTCTGGGAGGCCGAAGTGGGAGGATCACTCAAGGTCGGGAGTTCGAGACCAGCCTGAGCAAGAGCGAGACCCCGTCTCTACTAAAAATAGAAAGAAATTAATTGGCCAACTAAAGTATATAGAAAATATTACCCAGGCATGGTGGCACATGCCTGTAGTCCCAGCTACTCGGGAGGCTGAGGCAGGAGGATCGCTTGAACCCAGGAGTGTGAGGTTGCTGTGAGCCAGGCTGATGCCACGGCACTCTAGCCTGGGCAATAGAGTGAGACTCTGCCTCAAAAAAAAAAAAATACAGTTAGATAGAAAGATACAATGAATAAGATCTAGTATTCAGTAGCACGATAGGGTGACTAAAGTTAATAATTTATCGCATATTTTTAAATAACTCAAAAGAGTGGAATTGGAATGTTCTAGCACAAAGAAATGATAAATGTTTGTGGCGATGGATACCCCAATTACCCTGCTTTAATAATTATACATTGTTTGCCTGTATCAAAATATCACATGTATCCCATAAATATGTACAGCTATTATGTATCCATGAATTAAAAATAAAAAATTTTATAAAGACCGTATCAACCCTTTCCATGTATCAAATTAGATCCCTAGAAATCTACAGATCCCAGATATGCCCTTCTTACAGCATGACTTAATATTATACTATGTCGTTGGAGTTTTACGATAAAGATACAGCTATACGAGAAACCTTTCATAAAACACCTGTTAAATATAACTGCTTATTACATAATCAGATGTCAAGAACATTAAGATATAGGAGTTCTTGGATTATAATGCTTTAAGACCTCTTTTCCCTTATGAACTGATATAAACCTCTTCTTAAATAATAAAATCCATTTAACCCCTGGCATTTCTTTTTTTTTTTTTTGAGACAGAGTCTCACTCTCTTGCCCGGGCTAGAGTGAGTGCCGTGGCATCAGCCTAGCTCACAGCAACCTCAAACTCCTGCGCTCAAGCGATCCTCCTGCCTCAGCCTCCCAAGTAGCTGGGACTACAGGCACGTGCCACCACGCCCGGCTAATTTTTTCTATTTTTAGTTGTTTGGCTAATTTCTCTCTATTTTTAGTAGAGACGAGGTCTCGCTCTTGCTCAGGCTGATCTGAACTCCTGAGCTCAAGCAATCCTCCCACCTCGGCCTCCCAGAGTGCTAGGATCACAGGTGTGAGCCACCGCGCACGGCCTGCATTTCTTCTTTTTTCTTGTCTTAGCTGCAATGACAGCAAATTCTCGTTATCTTAATTTTTCTGGGAGCCATATTTTGTCCAACTTCTACTGTATTGATTCTTGTTTCAATGGTTCTTATATATTTTTATTGGTTTCAATTAAGCCAAATCCAATCTATTTTGGATGTAGAGAGGTATCAATAGAAAAAAAAAACTTGCTTTATTTTAGTCTATGTTGTCTTTGAAGTTGGATGGAGAGTTCTTCTTAGAATCAGAGTATTTTTCACATCGGGAAAAAAAATTAGCTATGTGTCCGGGTTAGGATGGAATATCACAGAGAGAGAAGGGAATAGTTCGCTCTAACGTACGCGAAGATTGATTTTCTGAAATGGCTTTGCGAATATGTTACCCTTCCAGTAATTTAACCCTACGGCTCCATCTTGGCACTGGAAAGTTTTATGTTAAAACTTTATAACGACCTGTACTCCAGGTTTAGCAATTCCCTGGCTACAAAGGAAGAAACAGAAACAGGAGAACCATGTTCTTCTCAAAGATTCTTCTCAATGCTAAGGTGTCTCCTTCTGGTCCCCGCCCACTGACAGACCCTGTAAAATAATGACGGCTCAGCGAAGGCTCGGACCCTTAGCACTGATTGAAATTTCCCTTCTCCTCCGTTGGCAGAGAAATCCCAGAAGATGTTGGTAAAGGGCACAGAACCTCTCAGGTCCACATGAACAGAACAATTTCTTCAAAGTTTCAGAAATCTATTCTAGAGTTTCAACCCAGGAATTTTAATAGCGAAAGATTTCTAAAGATATCCAACTAATAACCACTTTCGCATCATGAGTCTACACAATCTTTTACAAGAACATTCTTTCTCATGAGTGACTTGAGAACCAAGTGGGTAAACCTGGGTAAGTCCTCCCTTCTCGCAGCAGACCTCACGTGTGAAAATCCTGGTCTGTAAAGGACAAATCAGAGGTGATAACTTGTATCACAAACGCATGTTTCACTACACTAAAAGATTTCTTGACATATTTCTTCCAACGGTTAATTCCCAGCTCTCAAACTATGTTTCATTTAAAGATTGATTAAGTTTATGAAGACATTCATTATATCAAATGTGAGAAAACTAAGAGGCAATCTGTGACTTAATCCAATACAGCCAAATGACAGGCACTTGAGGATTCCAGCCGTAAAGAGGAAATTTCCTCATAATCCACCCTTCCCCTCTCCCTTCCTTCCTTCCACCACTGGCCTATTTAATTTCTTTCTCTTATTGTGTGTATGGGTTTGATTTTACTTCCCAGTTTACCATAAGCTTCTTCTTCAAATGAAATCTTATGCAAAGCTGCAATATTTATAGCAGAGAAAACTCCATAGAACTCGAGTGTTCTCTAGAACAGTTTGAAAACCACACCTCCGGCTCACTGCCCGTGCTCCACGAGTCATCAGGCTATACCTGCCAGCACTTGCCGTGTTCCTGAAACACTCAGACGAGGCTGCACTGCAACGCCCACAAATACAGTAAATCAGACCCCTTGGCAGTCAGGGTTCAGGTACAGAGAACGGAACTGGCTCCAGCTGGTTAAAGAAAAAATGGATTTATTAAATGGCTTGCAGAATCACTGGGCTGGGTTTTCACGGGAGAGCTGGGCCACCACACAACCTGTTTGACAAAGAGGACGCTTCCTGCCACCCTGGTCAGGTGTGACTCCCAAGCCATGCTGCCCGGATCAGGAAGCCTCCAGTACCGTTGCAGAGATGGGCCACACCTGCACCGTCCTTGCTAGAAAAACCAGATGCTCCGCCCCTGGACTCTTAACCCTCTCTGGCCAGTGACTATGCCCTGAGGCCTTGGCAAATGATAACCAAGAAAACCCAACAGGCTCCCCATATGCCTTGCTTCCCACTTTCCAGAACCCAGTGCCTTTGATATTCCAGGATGAGACTTCTCCCCAGCCTCAGCAGCAACAGAAAGTGCGCTGGGTCGGGGGAGGCTGGTGTAGGCGATTCCAGCCCGTCACCCTGTCCACCCACCGCCACCCACTTCCACCGGGGCGCTGGCATATTCTGGCATGTTCTTTCCTAGCACCCTAGCAAAGGTCAGGGGTGTGCCGCAAACCCACTGACCCGCTATGAAACTCTCCTCTGCGAAGTTTTGCTTTTATATTATCCTTCGATGACTACCACCGCTTAGGAAAACAAATTTCATAAATGTTTCACTTACTCCCTCGAGCAATACCTTTTATTCATTTGTAAAACATAAACAACAAATTTTAAAAAGTATGAATTTTTAAATAATCAAGGGGTAACTACCTGCAACAATCTAATACTCGAACAATCGAATACTAGTCTCACAGTCGTAACACACACTTCTTCTGGGCTCTCCTATTTGGAGACTGATATTTCCTCAACCCTTTGTCCTGACCTCCTGCCCAGCCTCGCACGTGCACAGGATGGCAGATTCTGGCAACCACAAACCTTCCTTAAATCCCCATAGGGCATGATAACCATCAAAGGCACCACCTTGCAAAAAAAGGACCAGCCACATAGCTAGTCAGTAACTCACCCCTGCTAGGGAACGTCTCCTGTAACTGGTCTACAATCCTCCCACGCCATTTAAAATCATTTTTGCTTCTTCAGTCTGAGTGTTTAACAGGCAGTTTGTTCTAGAAACGGTAACACCTCCAGCTGCTGGGGGGTACGCAAGGTCTCTTTCCTAAAGCCATCCATTCGGAATCTGGTCAACAAAAAAATCTGGCTGCGTCCAGAAGTGGCTGCTGTTGTGCTTGTTTTCACATGAGTTTTATTTTCGAATTCCTGAGGGCACACACAAGGGTGGGAACATCTTGCGGCTACCCTTTCCCCGAAGGCCGGCTGCAGAGCAGCCAGACACCCGCCACTGCCCGGGGTCACATTCCAGACAGGCATTTATCAGAGGGCAGCCCGGTGATTAAAAGGAACCTACTCCATCATTAAGACTCCAGATCTAATATCAGAGGGACCATTTTTCATGGTAATTATTTCTAAAAACCAAACTCTCCTGGAAGGCGTTTTTCACTTTTATTTTTCAGGCTTCTTTTCTCCTATTTTTTCCATCTTCACTGAAGACAGAGTGAAGGAGAAATGACATAAATTCCACTGATAGGATTTCTGCTGGAGCCCGGATGGGTAGAGCGGGCAGGGAACCCGCCACTCCGGACAAGTAAAGATTTGGAGATAAAAGGTCATCGGAGCCTGGTCATGGGATTCATCAGAACCCTGAGCCAATTTCTTTTTTTACCTTTCTGCTTTGTAAGTCTCCAGGATTGGCTGGTTGGATCCCAGCCTTAGAAAGGACGTGTGTTTGCTGTCATGGGGCCCTGCCTGCAGCAGCAGAATGCTTCTCCCAGAAACACAGTGCACACCCTGCATCCTGGGACAGCACCCGGGGACGGCTTACTGCTCCCCATTCTCTCCCCTGCGTGTCTTCTGAAAGCATCTGCGAAATGCACCGTGCTCAGCCTCCCTGCGTTCCTCCCTGGCCCGAAACACACTGAAGCTAGAGAAATGAGGGATTGTTCAAGTGGAAAAATTACGAGGCTGGCAGGTTTATCTCCAGGCACAGGCGGCCTGAAGCCAGGGAAGGCTTCCTCCCTCCTGGGAAGGGGGGATGGGCTGAGGATTCCATCAGTCCAGGCTCCACCCTTGGGGTGCCCAAGCCTCCCCTCAGTGCTGCGCTGCCCGAGCTGGGGAAGGACTCAAGGGACAAACCGTGCCACGTGCGGAGGCGCAGCCCGAGGCTTGCGGGCTCCTAGGCTGGGGGGCCGGCAGCAACCATGTCTGACGATCCTGGGGTGACGGGCAGTGCTGGCACTGGGCTGAGGCATGTGCTTCCAAAGAAAAATATAAGGAGGCCCCCTGAACTCAGTAATCACTATAAATAATATCTTACTGCACTGTTTCTAAAAATCAAAACTAACGCAAGAATCCACGCTGGAACAAAACTCAACACCGTCTTCCCATATAGCCCAGCAAGAGTGCTCCTTGGTGTCTACCCAAAGGAGTGGAAAGCGATGTCCACAAGAAAACCTGCGCAGGGACATTTATAGCAACTTTGTTCCTAATTGCCAAGACGTGGAGGCAACCGTGATGTCCTGTAGTAGGTGAATAAATAAATAAACGGCGGTACATCCGGACAACAGAATATTATTCAGATGCTAAAATGAAATAAGCTATCAAGCCGTGGAAATACAGGGAGGAAACTTAAACGCATATTACTAAGTGAAAGAAGCTAATCTGGAAAGTCTACGTACCGTGGGATTCCAACTGTATGACATTCTGGAAACAGCAAAACTACGGAGACGCTGAAAAGATCAGAGGCTGTCAGGGGCTGGCGGGAGGGAGGGATGGGCAGGCAGAGCACAGAGGACTTTTAGGGCAGTGAATCCCCTCCGTGTGATACTGCAGTGGTAGAATCATGGCATTACACATCTGTCCAAACCCAAAGAATGGACAACCCCAAGAGTGAACCCTAATGTAAACTATGGACTCTGGGTAACAATGACATGTCCAGTAGGGTTCATGGATTATAAAAATGTGCCACTCTGGTGGGCGGTGTGGACAGCAGGGGAGGCTGTACTTGTGTAGGGGCTGCAGCTATCTGGGAATTCTCTGAGCTTTCCACTCCATCTCGTTGCAAACATAAAAATTGCTCTTAAGAAAAATGAAATCTTTAATTAAAAAAAAAAATCCATCATGAACAGACCATCAAAATTTTAAATAAAGACAAGATCAACAGGGCTTCGTGGGAGACCTTAAAACTCTGTGGATTAAGAGAAAATGACAATGTGCAGATGCCAAAAGACACCCAAGGCTTCCAAATGGCACCAGCAGTGGGTTTCCAGGAGGTCACAGCTCAGAGTGTCCAGGGTGCAGCCCCTGAGGCCCTGTGGAGTCACAGCTGTGCTTCTGGGCCACCCAGGTGCTGGGGGACACCGCTGTTCATGGGCCCCGCTCTCCGGGGAGCACCGCTGGCCCCAGGGGACTGCGTGTCTATGAGTTAAATAAGGCCAGACACGTGGGGAGTTTCCCAGAGAGGAGGCTGAGGAAGGCCCTTGGGAGGGCGATTGCATTTAGAGTCTCCATGACTCACATTTTCCTCTTTATTTCCCATCCAGGCCCAAATGGATTACGCCATGAGGGCCAGGTGCGGCGGGAGGACATTTCCCAAATCGGCCACAAAGAGGCAGTCAAGGGCAGTGCCAACCCCCCTGGCCTGGGGCCAGACTCATCTTCTGGGAACTCAGCTCCCCTTGCTTTGGCAAGAAGCGTCTCCTTTCTGTCCTCTCCTCTCACTGGGTTCCTTTGTTTCTATCCAGGAGTTATGAAACATATCACAGGCCAAAAAGCCCCTGTAATGGCCACAGCAGAATAAACAGCTCCCATGCATTTTTTCTGCCAGCTGCGACAGCGACCCCCAGCACTTTGCAGCAGAGGGTACAGCGTGCTCTGCAGAAACGCAGCCCTGCACGGAAACACCAGCCACCCTTGGAATTCCTTGGCAAGGCCGCCCCCAGGTCCGGCAGCCTCCCCGCCCCAGCGCTTTGCTCTGACCCTGAACTTGGCCAGTATCTGCCAAACCTCTTGGCCACCGGGGAAAATTCCTGCCTTCAAGACAAAGGCTCCATTATGCAACAGACCCAAGGTTGCCTAGGTATGGGGGAAGGTGAATAGGTATTTATGCTTATCTTCATCTTACTTTGCAAAGCAGAAGCTATCTTTACAGAGACCTGAACTTCACTCATTTCCTGCAAAGCACAAAGGAGAAATTCCACTCCTTGCCCGGCTCCTGCCTTGAGTGTGACTGGTGCTCAGAAAGCACAAGTTTCTTTACTCTGGATGGAAAGTCCCAGCCTGGGGGCAGCGTGGCAGCCTCAGGCATCTTGACATTGTCCTGGCTCAGTGTGTTCCTTGGGTGTGTCTCATCCCTGCTGTGTCCCTGTCCCTTCATTCACACCATGGGACTAATGGGAACTGCAGGCCTGGACCTTTGCCTGCGGCCATTTAACTAACTGTGTGAGCTCAAACAAATACACACGCACAAGTGGATTTTCTGTGGCCGCCTTCTCTCGTTTGTAGAATAAGGATCTTGGATTATAACCCAAGTATACAAAATTTAATCTTAAACATTAATATTGATAATGCAAATAATTTGGGTTTTTTTTGGGGGGGGGATAGCTGGGACAATGTCTGAACCCAATCTACTGGGGTTGTCATCTGTGATCAAGGAGACAAAATCAGGGCACCCTCTCAGATCTACTTTCTCCTTTCTTCTTCCCGCAAGGCGTCTGCTCAGTTGTCCATGGCAGAACCCGGCTGTCTCCTGCACAGGCCAGACTCTGGAGGCTTTTGCATGCGGGGACTCGTGTTCCGTCCCGTCACCCCTGAGGTCGTTTGCCTGCGCGCGCGCACACACACTGCGTCGGAACTCGAACGTGGCAGTGAAGCTATGAAACACCAGTGCTGTTGGCAAACAGGTCTAAATCCTTAGGATGTATGCGCTTTGTTAAAGGGCCAACAATAACAAAAAATACAAAAAGCAAAGCAAGATAGAAAGTACAAGCCAATACAAAAAAGCAAATGATACGTGGTAAAGGTAGAAAGAAGCCTTCTGAGTTTTGGAAAAGCTGGGCACTGCACACACCCAGCCCCTCACAGTGTGGCGGGAACAGCCTTGCGTTCGTGGTTTTCATCGGCAGCCACGGAGGTGTTGGCCACCTCGTCCCTCCTTGACCTGGAGCTGTTCCTACCCTTCTCTGGACTGCCAGACAGGGGGAGCTGAGTGGGTGCAAACCCGGGTCCCAGGGCGCACCCCCCAACAGTCCTGGCTTCTGGGACTGGGGAGGAGGTTTGCCAGGTGACACGTGGTTCATTCTGTAGCCGCGTCCTACCTGCCTCTTGGCTCGAATTGCCAACCCCAGTCAGTTCTGAATGTGCCCAGCGCCAAAGACAGCCTGGACCGCCCTGACTCTTCAGCAGGCAAATCCTCGACGTTTGCTATTAAACCAATCAAGTTTCCTGGTCCCAGTGTCTTCACAAATCAAGACCAAATGAACACTGAATGCAGGGTAGATGTTCAGAAGCACAAAAACACACAATGCAATAATAAAGGGGCATCAGAAACCGCCCTCCGAAGCTTACCTAGAGATCTTTCTTTCGTCTGGTTGGTCGACCTCACCACGGGAAGGCTCGCTCGAGTCCGGCTGCCTCTAGAAAAAGGGCTTGGAGCGTCCCCCTCAGACATGGCTTCCAGAGAATCACCGGACGTCTCTGATAAACGCTCGACCGGGTCGGGAGGTTGAGGGCTATGAGACAGCTTGGGGCTTCTTGTCTGCAAAAAGCATATTAAAGACAGAAAATAGATTATTTTTAACGACAACGCCAATATTTTCAGTGCTATCTCTGCCAGTCTGGAAAAATAACACGGCAAAAGGAGAAAAAGTCTCCCAGAGGATCTGGACAAAGAAGGACAGAAACTAAAGACCCAACATGTCAAAGTACCAGCTGTGAAAGTTACTGAAAAAAACATCATACTGTCCCCCTGCATAACCCATTAAGATTTTTATTGCTGGACTTCCGTGGTACAAATGCCATTTCGGACGGGCAGCTGTGGACAAGTCACGTCATAAGAAAGAATGATGGCAAATCAATTCCTTTTCCCAGACAAATTCTGACAGTTGCTATCACAACAAATGGGTCTCTGCACTTTTCTATGCACCCAACAGGGATGATGTCCTCACAGCAGAGTAAACTGAACACAGCCAGTCCTTTGACGTCTTATAATGAGACTGTTTCCAAAATCAGTGAACTAAGATTGTGAGGGAGATATTTATATCACCGTTGATTTTTTTTTTTATTTTGAGGCAGAAATCCCGTAAGTAAGATTATGTCTAGCGTTGGTTACTGCTTACCTTGCCAATCAGCAGAAAGTATCTATAATAACTTAAACCCACACAGACAACACATGATTGAATTTCTCTCTTAGTTATCTAGCCTGTTATGGGTTGAATATATAAAATGCTCATAATCTCTTAGCCAATAATATTCCCTGAACATGACTGTAAGTTGAGCACTGTGGGAGACTCAGGAAAACAGACGCCATGTTGGCTGATGTCAAAGAGTTGCTAAACTAATTGGTGAAATTCATGAAACACAGCAAATAATACAAGACAGTGTATAATTAAGCACAAATTATGAACTGTGTGGTATACGCATTCATCTTTCAACAAACACTTATTGAGCACCTCCTGTGTTCCAGGCACTGTCTTAGGTACCGGGTACAGAATGATGCACAAAACAGACATGACTTCTGCCCTGATGGTGCTTACAATCTAGAAAAGGGGACAGACATTAAAGACAAATTAAAGATGCAGTCAGAGCATGCAACCCAGACTAGGGGTGGTGGTGTGTGGGTGGAGAGCTGGAAAAGCACATCAACTTTGATCTCAAGGAAGATGAAAGTTGGGGAGAAGGGACAAGCCAGGGCGTAGGTGTCAAGGGAGAGAAAGGCATTCCAGGCACGAGAACAGCATGTGCAAAGTCCCTGAGGCAGAGAGAAGGGGCACACATGGGAGGCCTGGTGGGGCAAAGACCAGATTGCACGTGACCTTGGAGTCATCATGAGAATTCTCAATTTGACTCTAGGGTCACTGAAGTATTTAGACAGGGAAAGGGGGGAAGGAGGGAGCAGGATGAGACACACAAGTTAGAAGATCACTCGGGCTACTGTGTGGAGACAGGAGATTATCCGTGTGGAAGAGAAGAGAAAGGGAGCTGTAAAACTTTAGGGATTAGGTTGAGTGAGTGCATCAGCTCAACTTTCTCTGTCCCCATTCCCCAGCCCTGACTTGCATGACATGTTCCCAGGCACCTTCTGGAAGGCAAACTGGCCTGAATGAATCAGGCAGCTGAGTTTTACTAAGACGGCAACGTCGCTGCAGGGCTGGAGGTGAGATGCAGGCAGTCCCCATATCCCAGGAGCACGGTTTGTGCGTTTGTTTGCATTCCTTAATTTCCTTTCAATCTCCCTAAGGCTGCGAACGCACTTTGAAGTTAAGTGCCAAGGCACTTAGCTCTCAGGGCAGGGCCAGCTTCCTAGGGGAGCAACCAGTGCGCTCACACAGGGCCCCGTGGCTTGAAAGGGTCTGTGCTTGGTTTCACGGTCTGCGGCGGCTCCTTGAACGAGGTACCCTGAAAAGTCTGTAGCCCATCCTGCCTCAAGGCCCTGGCTGTACATCTCTTTCAGGGATGCCCCAGGAGGGCCTGATACTCCAGGGGAAATCTTTCAGCATGGGGTAGGCAGCTTCTTCCCCTCTTTCTTGCTAACAGTACAAGGAGATCAGACCCCCTGTTGGCAGCAGCACCATGGAACTATTTAGACACCCGCACCTTTCCACACCTCTCAGAATCTTCCCATGGAGGGAAACAGGGTAAGGTCAGTACTTCCTCCCTTGCGTCCCTGTGGGGCCATGGCTCCGGGGAGATGCCTGGATGCCCCACAGGAAACTCAGCTCAGCTTACACGCCAGTATCACCGCCAGAGAGGAGACCCATGAACAGTCAAATTGTCTCTTTGGGTTAATTTTTCTGTGCAAGCCCCCAAAGTGGTTTATTCCCAGCTTATTTTTCATAAAGTCTATTTCTGTTATGGGAATCTAGTTTTTGCATACGTTACAAGTACTATTGGACTAGTAAAATCATCCCTAAATCACTGCTCAGACCACCAAGATTTTGACAAATTCATGGGGTCCTCAGTGAAGCCTCCTGGTTACTATGTTCGGCAGTATCAAGCCGTGATGTCCTCATTCCTGACTTTATAAAAAAAGTAAAGAAAAAGATATATTCAGTTTAGCAAGATAGCCAAGGAATAATATCACTTTAAGCAGCATGGCCACATTTACAACCTCTGCTGTTTGGTGATCGTTGCAGCCTAGGGCAGACACGATACGTCTGATGAGTTGTCATTTTCCATTGCAGAAGGCAGTAATCCTTGAAGAAAATCAAAATCGAATCTCTATTTCTCGTTCAGGGCCATTGCGGCGGTATGTAGAAAAACAGACACGTAGGGCTAAGACTTTTTCCCCTCCAGAACTTCCTATCCATAACTATTCAGCTCCAAATGTAAACTCTTCGAGTTTTTTATGTTATTCACTTTCTCTCTGAAAACCACGACTGCACATTAGCAATCTCCTCACAGGCGGCGTCCTCCCCTCTGATGCCAGCGCACCGCTGAGACATCATTTAGCTCAGAGAGATGACAATGGAAATTGCTGACACTTGTGCCAGATACTCTGTGATTTAATATGTTGGGGGAAAAAAGTCAAAAAGCATTTGGGACAGGCCCTCTGCACTCAGCAAAGTGCTAGGCGCAGGGTGTCAGTGCTGTGCACGGTTCTTGAGCTCACCAAGCAATTGCGGTATGCGCGGGGCCAAGGGTGATAATATACACACAACAGCTGGACAAAAAGAGCCAAGCGGTGCTCACACCGAGTGCAGAGGGCGCTGCCATTCAAGGGCGGGCCGGGAGAGCATGGAGAGCGCGGGTGGCGGGCGCTGGGGGTCGCCCTGGGCGGGGCGAGGAAGCGCACGGCCACACCCCGTCCCTGCCTGGTCGCCTCTGATTGGACGAAGCAGTAGCCCCTGATCTTAGCTGGGCCAATCACATTCCCTCCCTTGGAAATGACAACGCGGGGCATGGGATCCATCAGTCGGTGACGATGAGGAACTGGAAATGTGAGGTCAGTTGACGATGTGGCCGAAATGGGCAGGGAAAGAGAAACAGAGGAAGAGGATAGAGCAGATCTGCGTCAGAGAGCAGATGCGAGACCCCCACGACCCTCAAGGGGAGACCCCAAAGGATAAAGAAAGCTGCCATGGTGGGGGGCTCCCGGGCTCCCACTTCCTGTTTCCAGCAGCTGTGAGGCCCTTCCAGTGAATTCCTCTGATTAGTTCCATTTTTGTTCATCCATTGGCTTGAGAGGACTCTGCGCCTTGCAGGCGAACCATCACGACAGACACCATCCCCACGGCTCCTCCAGCCCAGGCTGCTAAGGCGCCGCACATTTATAGCATCAGTGATGACCAGGAGAAAGCCACACTATCTGGAGCTGTAGTTCCTACTATTTTGTATTTCATGGACTAAAATTTCTTAAAAAAACACAACATGGGGGGGGTTACAGTACAGGGATGTTGATTTCACTGGACAAAGTGAGAGGCATTAAACAAACCCTTTCTCTCTGTGGTTATCATTATCATCACAAGAAAGGAAAGATATTTTAATACTAACAAAAGGAGCCAGGCAGTATACTCACAGAATTTCACATTTGACCTAATGAAAAAGTCGTTATGTTAGGAGTTATGGTTCTCATTTTGCCTCCGATGAAACCTTTTCTCGGTCATGCGTGGTCTACAGCTTGGGGTTTGAAGCCTCCACCCTGAGATGCCCCTACCTGGAGGGGGAGCAGGAGATGGGAGGAACGATCTCTGAGCCATGTGAGAGCAGGACTCACAGGTCCATAAGACTGGACTTCCCTCCTCGGGGTCTCCATGGAGACCCATGATGCCAATCTCCCTCTGTTTCCATCACAACCTTCTAGAGAGTGCTCCAAATCACTAGGTGACCCCAAATTTGCCAGCCCAATGGGAAGTCCTTTGGGATCATGCAGGGAGGGTGTGGTCTGTATAACCTGAACCCCATTTTGTCCTTTCTATTCTTCTCTTTTTCGAAGAGGACTTCCTATCCCCAAGGAACCGTCTTGATCATGTGCCACCTACACAGACCAGCTCTCTAGGAAAACCCCCTTCCTGACGCAGGGCTGTGGGAAGAGCTGAAGAACTAACGTATCAAGTGCCCGCCGCGCTGTGCCAGGTGACTGTCACGTGGGAATCTCATTTCACCTCCCTACACCTTCATAACACCGGCTACTATTGAGAAAATGGAGAGGCTACGCACCTTACCCCTGAAATTCTAGCAAATGAAGGAGCTGAGATCGAGTGTGTAGGATTCCAGCTGACATCGGGGGTGCTGGCCCTAGCTCAGTTTCCACCAAAAACTGGTCAACGTATAACCTCGCTGAGTCATGGTTTTCTCATCTGTAAGGCCAGGGACTGAACTAGTTTGGATCTAAGATCTCTTTCAGGACTAAAACTTCCTAATCCTATTAATAAGACACACGTCGCACAAAGAAGAAAAGATCATGTCACCCCCTAAAAATTAGTTTACTGAGATTTCCTTCAAATTATTTACCCTGTACCTCTCTCTCTCTAGAAGTACGTAGCTGGGTAGTGCTAAGATCTAGCTTTCTGCTTTTATGTCCTCGAGTGTATGCAACATAGTTGCAAAGCATTAATTTTTAAATGACTGCCACTCTTGGATTTTATCATCATGAACAAATATTTGCTGAGATGTTCGCCATGTGCGCTATACCTTACGAGGGGATCAGATTTATTCTCACTCTTTGCCATGCTATTGGACTTGGAGACTAAAGCCAAAGAGAAAAGAAAGTTAGAGCTACAGGCATGGATGATATTTTTTTTCCTTCCCATTTTCAGACCCTTTAAACTCTGAATTGAAATGCCAAGGTCCAGAAAAGGGACCTGCAAATGTAGCTTTACGTAATACATTAATTATCAGGAAACAGCGGGGTGTCTGCCTAGCCAAGGTATTCGCTTTGCTTCAGATTATATTCTACGGTGAAAGGAAAAATCAACATTGCCTTAATGAAGTTTTACTTCATCCTAATTAGTGTCCAATTTGCCACAGAGAATTCAGAAATATAATGTGGCTTCCCACATGCAAATGTGTCTGGAATAACTCATTCCTAGCACTCTTTAATTGACCTGGTTAATTTAATCATGACAGGCAGACGCTTTAACCCCATTTCTTTTGCTTGAGAGGCTTCAATTCAAACCTAGTCAAAATTCTAATTTCGATGGACGAGAACTTTTTGGTTGCCAGGTGCCCTTGCTGGAGATTCAAGGAACAAGGTATTTAGTTAACAAACAATGGATCATCTATGGACATCAGCTTTTCTGATATCCCTGCTCCATGATACTCTAGCTTCTAGGAGAATTAACTAACTGTCACTGTGGAAGGTCGAAGCTTCTAATTTGCGTACAGAGTCCTTTCCACAATCCACATCTTCCTCCCTTTCTTTGCAGCTTTCTAGTTTTCAGTTTTTCAGTCTTGCGCTGGGTTGAGGACCATGGACGGAAAGACAAACAACTCCATCAGGCACACCTGGCTTCTGTCCTGCCTCCGGTCCTTACATAAACCCAGGCGGCAGCATCAGCTCAGATCCTCCCCCTTCAGGACCGCCGCCACCTGCCACTCTCGGGCAAGTCTTAGGACCCACAGCCACGTGTCCTCTTGGATCAGCGAACCCCGGTCTCCGCAGGGCTGCGTGGCTACTCCCCGCAGATTGGTGGCTTACGGCCAGAAAAACAAAACCTGAGCCAGTATCTCCCCAGCACCATTCTTACGATGATGGCCACTCTGGGCAATGGAGGACTCCAGCCACGATTCTACAGTGTGACCCGTGGTTGTGAAAACTACAGGCCAAATATAGACCAGAACTGGAGTTAGTTTTATTACAGGCTTGTAACTTTTGAGTGGGCCTCCCGCTACCACCCAGAGACGGGGGTAGATGAGAATAAATCAGCTTTTAATAGAAAACTCGGGCACAAGCACTAACGGGCCTTGCTGTTAATCAAGAACAGGATATAAACACGCACAAAACTGAGCGTTTAGTGCCTATCTGGGGGCTTCATGTGAGCTGTCCGTGGACACATGCCAGGCTTGCTAGTAACCAGGAACTTCCGGGCCTTGCAAGAAGATGAATCTATATGTACAAACCCCCATTTTAATGCCAACTTCCCACTCTGCACATCTGAGATGCTCATAAGCCTCTCCTACCTTTAGTTGAGTTCTGAAAATTAGCATTTCCTTCCCCCTCTTGGGCAAAGGGAAAGCATTTTCTCTAGTATTTATTTTGATGAATTATCCTTGATAAACCCAGTTTATACCTTGCTTCTTCAAGGCTAATATTTCAACGCTTTCCTCCCTCCTCCACCAAAAGTATTACCCAGGCATTATTCATGATTTTCACCTGTGAAAACAGAACGGGGCGTTTGGTCTGGAGGAAAATCAGATGATTCAGCAGTCGGGCAAACTACAACTGTGACTTTTGTTTCCACACTTTCCTTCCCTGTGTATATTATTTCATTATAGGACCAGAAAGACGAAAAGGCTGTAATGCCAAGTACCCACTGCCCGTGGACGGCTCATCCAGAGGCAGCCACGGGCATTGATCGCACGGAGCAAAGTGAGGCAGGTGGGACTCCTCTGTCAACCCACTGTCCCCGTGCAAAGTCCTCTCCCCGCCTACAGTTGCAAACAAACAAATGACAAGGACACTTCTGTGCAGAAAAGGACTCTTCCTCATTCTTTAAAGAAGCCCCACACCACACAAATATTCTCCATGGGATATTATTGGTGTGTCAGATTCATGTTTTCAGGTATTATTAATCTATCTTGTCCTTGTGGTTGTCAGAAACAAACAAAAATTTACAGAATGTCTACTCCTAGCCCTAAACGTTCTGTGAAGCCTTTGAGTTCTAAGGTCTTCCCAGGGGGAAGGGTTGTCAACAGTGTCTTCATGCAACAGAGGCCACTCTGAAGACTGTCGCCCTAGAATGGGGTTTTGCCTTTTAATTTTTAGTAGCTCCGCCTTAGGGTAGAAGTCTCTTGACTGCAAGCTGCCTTGTATCGAACAATTAATTTATTCATTCTCCCCTTTCTTTCCGGAACAAGAAAAGTATACATTATAAACGAGCAAAAAAAGTTGAAAAAGCTTTGGCTCCCACAGTCCTCATTGGCTGGGGTCTGAGCGAGGGAGCAGACGCCTTTGCGATTCAGAGTCAAGAATGCACTTTCAAAGGCTTCGGGATGAAAGGTGTCTGTGTGAGGATTGCTGTGATTCCAGCGATGAAAGGAAAAGGACCTGCTTGTAGCCTTTGAAATTTCGAGTAAAATAAAACCAGCGTAAGGCAGAGTGCTAAACACATACCTTCGAAGGCCTCCTACCCAAAGCCATTATTAAACCCGCCCTTGCAGCCTAGGATTCAATGCTTTCCAGAAACATGTGGGGCCCCAAGCCCAGGGGTGGTACCCCGAAAGTTTAACTGCATTGTTGCGAAATCAAAGAGGCTTTCCAGACAGCAGAGGCCCTCAACCTCAGCGAGAGGCTGGGCCACATCAAGGGAGAACTCACAATGTCCTCACCACCCCAAGTGCAGAGGGCCACCAAGCCTTCAGCACTGTGGCCAGACCCTCTCTGTACATCCTGGGAATAGAGTTCACTGTGACTTACACACACACACACACACACACAGCATCCACCACCTGCCCAATTTCCCTGGAATGATTTTCAAATGGAAAAAAAAAAAACCACCTTGTGAAAGTTCTAGATTCCCAGGCCAAAGATTCTTTTCTTCCTCTAGTCCTGCCATGGGAAAAGAATACCAAGGTTTGAGGATATGGACAGAAGACAAGATTGCGAATGATTACTGCTTTCATCGTGTTATTTTATGAAATGCCAACTCCAGTCCTGCCATGTCCTGGCAGTGGGATGCTACGTGAAAAACCTTTCTGAACCTCAGCTCTCGCTGATGTAAAATAATCAGAGTTGTGGAGAGGAGGAATTGAGAAAAATGTACAGGACAGCAACTTATGAACTATAAATGACGCAAAGCTTTTAGCTATGCTCACGCAGTAATGCACATTCCTCTCATCAGTGTGGTTCTAGATGGCTCAGCTCCCTGCCACGCTCGGGCCGTGTCCTGGCCTGCGGGGTCCCACGTGAGAGGAGGATACAACCAGCCCTTTAATGGGTCCACCGTGCCTTTGCCTTGGTCTGGTGAGACTGGCACATGGTCACATCCAACTTCAAAACAGATCATTGGACATCAGCAGAGGATCTCAGAGTTACTCCTTTACTATAGGGGAGGAAGAACATCTTCAGTTTCCAACCTGAACCTTCCTTCTCCTCCATCTCCAAAAAACACCGCTATAACTGTAACTCGTTTATAAACGCCAAAAAAAAACCACTTTGAAAAAGTTCCCAGAAATCCAAATATTTGCTGTTATGTTTTTTAAAAAAAAAAAGAAAAAGGAAAAAGAAAGAAAAGTCAGTACTAAGGAGTTATTTGTTTCAAGCATAGGACAAAAAGAACAGTAGGGCCGGGCACGGTGGCTCACACCTGTAATCCCAGCATTCTGGGAGGCCGAGGCTGGTGGATCGCTCAAGGTCAGGAGTTCGAAACCAGCCTGAGCAAAAGTGAGACCCCATCTCTACTAAAAATAGAAAGAAATTAATTGGCCAACTAAAAATATATAGAAAAAAATTAGCCGGGCATGGTGGCTCATGCCTGTAGTCCCAGCTACTCGGGAGGCTGAGGCAGGAGGATCGCTTGAGCCCAGGAGTTTGAGGTTGCTGTGAGCTAGGCTGACGCCACGGCACTCTAGTACAGGCAACAGAGTGAGACTCTGTCTCAAAAAAAGAAAAAAG
>CAUYRT010083043.1:0-36021 GCA_963574885.1 Lepilemur ruficaudatus
GCATACAGAGTATAAGGACAGGTTGCAAAAATACTAGGTGATAAGCTGTAACGTATGGTAACCTCTTAAATTTTTCCCACATTTTGGCTAGCCTGCTTTCACGGGGTTCTGAGAATTTTAGGTTGACTTGGGACCTGTGTGGAAGGGTCTTGGGTAATTTTTTCCTCCTTATACATCCCTTGGGCCTTTCTTTAAAGGAGGTTTGGTGTTACAGAAATATCCTAAATTTGGCCAGCCTGGACAAAGATGGAAATTCTTAGGAATGGCCTTAGGTAAAATTCCACTGTAAATGGTTAGGAAAACATTCAAGATTTTGGCAATCCCTCCTAGCATTCCCACGGTTTCTGAAGAGGTCTAAATCTGAATAAATAAAGTAGATGATTGATGTGGTTCCTAAAGCAATGTGAGAAAGTAACAAATTCAACCTATCTTTCCCTGATATTTTCCAGGCATAAAAGGAAGTAAGACATAACTGATGGAAATCAGACCATGAACAAAAGATATAAAATTTTAATGAAAACAGGATAAAATCCATTATGCTTTTGAGTTGCTGATGCATATTGACATGCTATAGAATAGTGTCTGCTTGTCCCTCCTTATCCATTCTCACCTTTCTCCCTGCTCTGTGCCCAGTGAGTTCATTCACTGACTGCATCAACCAGGCTCCCGTCCCTTCTGGCTTCTTGTTGGTTCAGGCCCTGGGAGGTACCAGCAGAATATTGAAAAGTAAAAGACAAGGTTGTGGTGTATGTTTCCCTGGTTCTCTACCTGCCACGGCATGTTGCTTTTCTTTACTTGAGGTCAGGGTCTTGGGGGGCCCTCTTCAATGACGCAGGTGTTTCTGAGTTCTGATAACCCCATGTCCCATCAAGCCAACATGTGGAAGTAGCTTCCAGTTAAGCCCAGGATGATTCATTATCTTTTAACCTTGTCCACCCCTCTGTAAATAATCAATTGATTAAGCTCTCTGCTGTTAAACACACTGCTTTTGAGTGTGCTCTGTCTCCTGACAAGATTCTGACCGACAAAGTGAGCTGAAAAATATTAGGTGCTCATTGCACAATAGACACAAAAGTGTCCCCAACAAGAGTTAACATGAACAACCACAGTTATTTTTAAATTGTCATGGTTTATATTGGTTATTTGAGTATAGAAAAATTCTCCTTTGCCTTAGAGTTCATAAGTAGCATGCTTATAAGTTAGATTGTCCTAGTTATAAATTGCTATGGAGTATACATCCTGGTTACCTTAGAGATTGTGTCTCTCAAGTAGAAAGTGGCAATTATGGTCTGCAGGGGCAATCAGAAATAGCAGGTTTTTGAACCTCAGGAAGATACAAAGGTGGAAAGGTTTTTCAGAGACCATCACATGTGGCTTCTATTACATGGTCTCACATATCCCAACACACTGTTCCTTCCGGAGCAGCTTATAATTCATGTATTAGTCTCACATTCTGGAAGACTAGCAAGCCTGGAGCTTTTGATTTAAATATCACAGAACTAAGTGGTTATTTGAGAAAACAGGCCTATTGATAAATAGACGGTAAAATACATATTAACTGCGGCACATAATTACATGGTATATATATAATCACTTCTGTGGTTGTTACAGGCCAAACAATAGTAGACTAGTGAGGTGTACATTAAGAACAAACTGTGTTATTCAAAGGCCTAAGGCTCAGAATACACTCCTCAAGGAAAGTGGGTTACATGCTATTCACTGCCAGATTAGCTAAGAACATGTCCCTATTTCCTGAAGATTTAACCTCTTACAATGGGAAATTGCTGTGGATGTGTTACTTTAGAAAATCTAGTGTTGTGATGACTATACCCTACAGCTGTTTTAACAGCTATTTCATGTTTTCTTTAGTGAGAAAAAATTTTAGTGAGACAAAACTAACATGTTTTTTCTCTAATGTGATTTTAAATTCTAGTTCAAAGTTGGGATTTCAGGGCTACCCCTAGCTCTGGTTCTTATGATGACACTTGTTATATAGAGACTTTTAGGTGGTTTCCATGGTCTCTTCCTCCTGGTTTCCACATTATATCATCCTATCCCGTCGAATATGGGCAAGACCTGTGACATGTTTCTAATCAATAGGATTTGGGAAATGTGAATAGAATTTTACTCTCCTGATTATGAATCATTATGTTAGACTCCATCTTGCTGTCAGACTGGTGATAGAAGCTGTCCCTCTCCTCAGCTGGCTTTAAAGAAGCCATGCAAGTGAGGGGGCCTATGGGAAGGGCCATAGGCAAGGAACTTCAGGTAGTCCTGGAGCTGAGAGAAGCTTCTAGCTAACAGCCAACACGAAGATGGAGCCCTCAGTCCTACAGCCATAGGTAATGAATTGTGCCAACAACCTGAGTAAACTTGGGAATGGATCCATCACTAGTTAAGCCTCCAGATGAGAACTAAGCCCTGGTTGACACATTGATTGCATTCTTGCAGAGGACCCAACTAAGCCATTCCCATACCTATCCATAGAAACTGTGAGATAATAAATATACTTTGTGTTAAGTTGCTGAGTTTGTGGCGATCTGTTAAACAGCATAGAAAACTAACACATATGTCCAATATACACTTGGTTAATAAACATTGAGTATCATGAACCGAGCATTTTTCACAGTATTAAAGAAGACTGAAGAAGAGAGAAATCCATGCACTCAAGGGAGTTCTGATAGGCAATTTCTGTAGGTAATGTAAGTACCAAATGGGTAAGATGCTTTCCTTTCCCATGCAAATAAGGAAAACTGTTTACAGTGTCTAGTGACTGTTCTACTTAAAGTGGACATGAGAACAACAGACTTTAAAGGAGATTTACAAAATGGTCTTGAAATTTTTACCAAGCTCCATCAATTACAGTTTGATGTTATATATTTTCATCATTCTGCTATCCAGGACAAGGAATTGCTATTCTCAGCCATGGGAGGTCTGTATTGCTATGATGTCCAATAACATCAGGCAGAGAGGAAATTTCACAACATGTCACAAAACCCAGCAATGATAAAAGAAAATCTGTGCCTTGACTTTGTGTTCATTATCCACTAGCTTACATCTCCAGAAACCCATGTCAAAACTGTATCAGTTGGTCAGTCTTAGTGAAGTTTTCATCAAAGTTTTAAGTGTCAATTTTTTGAATGAGAAAGGTAAACACAACAGATTACACTAAAAGGGGCAGAAAGGGAGTTAAAGAGAGGGCTGTAGATATCACAGATATATATAAAACACATTTTTAAAATATATATTTTGAAAAAGCTGGGAAGTGATATTTGAAAACTCTTGCCAGCTCTCATATTTTTTCCCAATATTTGAGGCTTTAGAGGTATACATCAAAGTAACGAAAGAGTAGCTAAATTCTGAAGTGCTTCTGCAACAATTATTAATATATGGGGCCACTGACACTAGAATTAATCGTGGAAACCACTCTCAAGGTGATGGGGAAAATAAATGTGCCATGGGAGTGCCCCATAGTGCTACACTGACACGGTTGGGTCCTGTCATTGATCATTGCTGATAGCAAAGAAGTGATCACTCACAGAGCAGACCTAATAATAGACTTCAAATATGGAAGGATCCTTACTCACTTCTATGTTTAACAGTCCATGTTTAATGAATAATTTTTTTCCGCCCCAAAGGTCAGAAGCAACAAGCGCTCCTCTCTTTGTTTCCAGCTGTGTTGAAGGCCAGTTAATTCACTATCATGAAATAACCCCTTTGGGTACTGATTTATTCCAGATGTAAATATGTGACTTTAAGAAAGTATAGAGGAGCCTGGTTTTAGTACCATTGCCTCATTACCAAACACTTAGGCATTGCAGATAGAAGCAATTGTGCCCTGATCCAAGCACCCAAAACAACTAAAAACTCAGGGAACACTTGGATATAACAGATTAAGTTATGTTGTGTTTTAAGTAGTCATCTTGCTTCAGAAATGAGGGGCTGAATGTGTTTAGAAATACTTTCATTGTGCTAATATCACAACATAGATTTCTCCTTCCTCAGACTGTCTCCGGCGTAAACATACTGCTTGATAAAGATGATGGAGTTAACATGATTGCTAGGCAGCTGTATTGTTATTCCCACAGATAAACACACTTATTTCCTTCTCGCATTATTCCTGGTAAGGAATTTCTAGATAAACATATTGCTTTCTTTTGGATTGATTGTGATCTTATTCATTCTAGGTAATCACATATGTATCCTTTATAATTTTATAAAACTGGATTTAACGTGTAGAAGAGTTTCGAGGAAAGAGGTGGGCTAGTAAATGATTTTTTTAAGGGTACAAAAAAGCAGAGATGTTGAGAAACATTTGGAGTCTTATACAAGAGAAGGAATCTAAATTGCACAACATAGGCAGGTTTCCATCTAGATTGTGAGAAACTAAGCATTATCTTGGGATCATGGAGGAATTTTATTCAAAAATATCAACTTTGCTGGGTAAACTCAAATGCTTCCAGAAAGAAATGAGGCAATAGCATGGACCAAACATTTATTCTGTTCTTTAATTCCAAAGAAAGTCATCATTCCCCTCTGAGTATTACATAGAACTTCTGGTTTACTTGTTATAGAAAAATGCTTATTATCTGCAACAGCTACTGGTTATGAAGATCAGAAGGCATCCAAAGGACAAAAATGTAGCTGCCCAGAGTTCAAGAGTTGAGGGAACATGCAGGGTACAGTCTCATATTAAAATTGGTTAAATTGCAAAATGCACCTGACAAAGGATTCTTTCTTACACGAGGAACCCCAACTTGCACATTGATACTTTCAGGTCTTTAGAGGCCCTTTTGTGAAGGGAAGAAATGGTTTAATTAGTGGGACCCCAATGATAGAACCAATGTTGACAATGGCAAGTTCACTACCATTAGAAAAAATAGTGGATGTGTGTGTCTGTCTGTGTACATGTGAATATATGTATATATGAAGGAGTAGAAAGATTATTGATTTTTGTTCAACATTTTAACTAGGATCAATTTGTCTAGAAAAAGCATAAAACATTTATTTTCATGAAATTAACTGGAAACAATTATGTTTAAAATAATAAACCAATTATGCAAGATTCCCTCCCTCCCTTTTTTTTTTTTGAAACAGGATGTTGCTGTGTTGCCCAGGCTGGACTTGAACCCCTGGGCTCAAGTAATACTCCCACCCTAGCCTCCCAAGTACCTGGGGCTCTAGGAGCTCTACTGCACCTGTCCTAAGAGCTCATTTTTATTTATTTATTTTTTACTAATACCTTTTTTCCCTTAAAGAAGCTGAAGAGAAGTCTTGAAGGGACTGTTCAATGTACATTTGGATATAATAATTACCCTCTTCCCTGACTTTAGCGAGTATAGTCAGATCAACTTAGATGAACCACACATTTCACAACATTAGTGGAAAATCAAGGGCACACGGAAGAGAAGACTTTTCTGGGTGTTGTTTTTGTTGTTAGGAGAGGAAAGCCAATAAGTAGAGAGAAATGCAGGAGCTGGGTCTTCTCTCTGCTGAACTATCAGATTAGGGGAACATGGAAGAATTGGGCCTTAAAAGCACAGGCAGGAGGACTTGAGGAATCTTCTGTCAACAGGCCAAGAAGGAAAGAGCCGTAGGATTTATTTTTTTTAGTGCTTACCAATGCCTTCCCACAGGGCTTGTCCAAGGCACGACTCTGAGACTGTCTCCCTGCATCCCTTTCAGCAGGCCTCACCTTCCTTGGGAAGTAGCAATAACTTTTGCTCTCCCTTAAACGTTTGCCCCTTTCATGAAACATTTTCTCCAAGCCATTGTGGACAGAATCACTGTGTTAATTCTCCCCATCTATTTGCACTAAAAACATTACAATCCACTAAAGAAGAGAATAAAGCATATTTGTGATGTAGATGGGCTGTGGAAAGAGTTCTGGCTTCCAATTCAAGCTCTTTTCTGTTTGTGTCTCCTCAGTCACGTTACTAAGCTTTTCTGAGAATCCTTTTTTAAAAAAGTCCACAGTTAGATACTTACATGATCGATTTGAAGGTTATATGAGATAATATATACAAAACCAACCAGCCTAGTACTAGCAAAATGGGGAGCAGGGAGGGTCCTAGTTTTATCTCACTAGAGGGAATGTAAGGCACAAGCAGCAGGTGCAGAGTTTTATGAGACTGAAGGACATTTCCCGTACTCTAGATATAGCACTATGAAGCTGTTGACTCAAGGTTTTAAATGATAGGTTAATTTACCCCCAGAATAATTTTTTTTTTTAAATTATGATGTTTAATGGCATGTACAAACACCAGCAATTCTTGCAAAGTCATTTAGGTCGGCTCATGGGGTTTGGAGCATGAGCCTGTAGGGAGCTAGAAGCCACGTCTCCCTGGTTACGTCATCCTGTAATGCTGACCAAATTCCAAATACTTTCAGATTGACAACTTTCTCAAATGCAGCAGCAGCAATCCCACGAAATACGTGTTATTACATTTATTTTAAACATGAAATGTTTAAATGAGGCCAAGGGAGATTAAGTGTCTGTTAATGGTAGTGCTGGGATTTCACCCAGCCTTCTGGATTCAGAGTCAGTGGGTACTTTGCACTTTGCCCCTGTTGAACTCTATTTTACAGTTCTGAGAAATAACATGGCGGACTAGCAGTGATGACATTATACATAATCATAAATTATCAAAGAATTTTCCCTAAGACATTTTAACTATCGGTAAGAGTCCTTTTGTTGTGATAATAAACGATTAACACATTATAGCCACCAAAAACCAATGATCAATAGTGACAACCATAAACTTAGGAAGGTACTTTCCTAAGTGCTGCTATGAAGGTCTTTTTACTTATTTTATCTTTATGCTGATGAAAAGTGAGGTTGCCTTGCTCAATCTTTATGATTGATGCTTTGGGGTAGAAAAACTCAATTCTACAGATTCCTCAGTAAATTTATATTACATTTGAGACCAGTACTACTGTTAACCTTTCCTTTGCCAGCAAATAGCAATTACAGGATAACTACAGGGTAATTCTGGGGCTTTGTGCCTTTGAATGCAGGAGTAATTTGAACAGTTCTGACTGTAAATTTGAATTGGTTAACATATGCTTTCTGTAGATTAGAAATATATCTTAATGATTTATTTCACCTCCCTGAATGCATGATTTTCCTTTTTTTAGAATGCAAGTGATTTCATGAGTATGGAACATTTAGAACACTAGTAAGAAGACTTGAAATAGACCAAGAAACATTTTCTTGATTTTTAACATGGCTTAAATTAAGCATAAAACAACATTCTCAGAAACATCAAATAATTGTATGATTAGAATTTTTTCTTCAATGAAACAGATAAAAATATCCAATGCTTCTATTTTTCTAAACCATTAAAATTCTAGTTTCAATTAACAGAATTGCCAAATAAGCAAAATAGCAAAAATTAAAAATGGAACTTTCTCCCTCTACTATCTTTTATTATTCTCTTTTCTTCCTTTCTGTCAAATGCAATTTATTGCACATCTTGTCTCTGTATTGTTTCCAATTCTACTCGCTATACTTAATTTGTTCTACCTCTTTCCTTACTTCTAATTGACAGCGAAGTACAGGTGTATGTAATTTATTTGCTTTATTTTTTCACTCCTGTTATTCTTAGGAGATCTGCCTTTTTTATTTTCAATTCCCTCCTTCTTATTTGCTTTCCTTTTGACCATTATTCTACTTTCTCTTTCTTACTACATTAACTGAAGTCACTTCTCTCAACATTCCAATACATCTCATTCCAGTATTGGGTGGATCTCATGTTGTTCAGACTCTCTGGGGCTAATAAAGTAATGGTTTCATATAAGGGGAAACAAGTCAACCATTCATTGATCTATTCTGATAAGCTAGAGGTCAGAATAAGGCAATTATGGCAATGCATCTTATAAAAAAAAATTACCTTGTAAAATTTCTCTCTATGGATTCATATTCGCTCTTGACCATAATACATACCCATTGCCTAGGACTTGAAATTTCACTCCATCTATAATGGCTTTATGTTTGCCATTCATGTACAGAAAATTTATGTAGGTTTTTTAGGATTCCAAATATGAAAGTGTTAAAAGTTCCCTTTTATACCTTATGCTCCATGATAAAATTGCTAACACTTTTGTTAAGAAGCTACAACCTACAGCAGTAAAGAAACACTATTAAACAATAAAACAAAGAAAATTTGAAAGGCAAAAAACCATAGAATATTTTAAATCATACTTGTTTTTTAGATCCCACGAGTGTGTTCACCAGACGTCTCCCTAAACAAAGAAGAAATGTGACAACAATTAAAATGTGAAAATGATGTTATTAAAATACTTCTCATTTAGGTGATGATGTTTATATTACTTAGCTAGAAGAAAATGTCAAATTCCAACAAGAAGTGAAATTGGTTGTATTTTGGCATTTTCCTTCATACTCGTTGTTGTAGAAAGTAATTCAAAATGTTCCTTTTAAAACAACAAGGAGGAAAACATGCTATGATTATTCTGGGAAGAGAAAAGATAGTTTAAAAATATTAAATATACTTCATAATCAAAATTATATATATAAAAGGAATAACATACAGAATCATTAAATATTATTAAATAAAAACAAATGTTGAAAAAGCCTATGAAAAATCCTTATGAAAGGAAACATTCCTTTCACTGTAAAGTTTTGTTAAGATTTAATTCTTTGGTAAACACATAAATCCCACTGAGTTGCTTTGAATAATATCACAGGATCTCTAAAAGGATAATCTCTCAAACTATGATGATGATGTTACAAAAAAATCTAGATTTTAAGATTGGGCTGAGGAAGAGGCTTGTTAAAGTTTAAAAAAAAATACCTACAAGTTTATTAATATAATCTTTTATTAAGGTTGAGAGAGATAGAAGTCTATGAAAGTGTTGTAATGTTTCAGGAGTTTTGTAATTTATAAGTAACTTTAAAAACTGGACAACCAAGCTGACATTTTCCCAATGATTTTCATTAAACTTGTTCACTTTGGGTTTTTCTTTTTTTGGAAGTGTAGAAATGGAGAAATTAATTTTAATTTGGATTTTATGTGAGTAGCTTGGGCAAGTTGAGGTATTAATCCGTTTCTGCCAATTTCTAGAAAACGAAAACTGATCCAGAGTGACATAAAACAGATTGGTGGTTGTCTGCAGACATGGGTGGCGAAGGGGGGAGAGGGAGACATTACAAGGGTCACAAATAAACTTCTGGAGTTGATGGATATGTTTGTCATCTTGATTGTGCTGATGACTTTATAGATAGGTACATGTGTCCAAATTCATCAAATTGTATGCATTAACATGTATAGTATATGTCAATTATATCTTAAAGCTCTAAAAGTAGAAACATGAAATACATATTTAATTTAGAACATGAAATATATGGATAAACTATGGAAGAAATTAATGCGTGTTGAAATTACAATTTTTATGACAGAAGATTATCTGGTTGCTGTGTGATGACCAAGTTGAGGAGATAGTGATTGGGAGTGGAGGTGAAATTTTGTAGGGAGGCTTGGCCCACCATACTGGTAGTGTAGGTGAAGGGTGATGGACTGATCCATGATATAGTTAGTAGGAACAGAGAAAAGGCTGGCTGAGGTGCTGAATGTGAAGGTAAGGCAGAGTAAGGAACTGAGGACGACATCCGGGTTTCTGGCTTGAGCAATTAGATGTGTGGTGTTGCCATTTCCTGAGATGGTAAAGACTGGGAAGATAATAAGATTTGAAGGGAATAGGAGAGATCCATTTTTGGTATATCGTATTTGAAATGCCAGAGAGATAGCCAAACAGAAATGTTAAGTTGGGTAAAGTTTTCTAGAACTGAGAGGAAAAGTTTGAGTTACAGTTTTGAGAATTACCAGCATGTATCTAAGAGTGAGTGGCCGTCATGGAATGGAGACAAAGGTCATTGAAGAACAGATAAAAGAACCCAGAGTCAGGATGGTAGATGACTTAGCTGCTTGGCTGTGCACATCCCTTGAAATAACCAGAATGAGGATGAAAAGGATTTCTATGAACTAGAAGCCATTTTAATTATTTTCTGTATTTTTAGATACTACCTTCTAATGTCTATACTTAACTGTCCACAATGTAGGTAGAAAACAAAGTATTTCAGCAATTATCCTAATTTACCTTCAGTTTAATCTTCAAATTATCCTCAAAAACCTTTGGATGTCTAATTACTTAAAATATTTTTAATCACCCCTCCGAAAGTATATTTTAAATAAATTGTTACATACTTTATAAATCAAATTAGAAGTGTAGCGTGCCACATAATGACATTTTGATCAACTGAATGTATGACAATGATACCATAAGATCATAACGGAGTTGAAAAATTCCCATCGCCTAGTGACGTGGTAGCTGTCATGATTTGTGGTGCGATGCGTTACGAATGTGTTTGTGATGACGCTGGTGTAAACAAAGCTGTGTTGCCAGTCATGTAAAAGTATAGCACATATAACTATGTACATAGTATAATACTTGATAATGATAACAAATGACTATGTTGCTGGCTTAGGTATTTACTATACTTTTTATTAGGGTGTACTTTTTCTATCTTAAAAAAGTTAACTGTAAAACAGCCTCAAGCAAGTCCTTCTGAAGGTATTCCAGAAGAAGACATTGTTTTGTCATAGAACATGATAGGTCTGTGCCTGTTATTTTACCTGAAGACCTTTCAGTGGGACAAGATGTGGAGGTAGAAGACAGTGATATTGTTGATCCTGACCTTGTATAGGCTAATAGGTGTGTTTATGTCTTAGTTTTTAACAAAAGTTTTTGAAAGTACAGAAAAAAATTTAAAAGTAGAAAAAAGCTTATAGAATAAGGATATAAAGACAGAAAATACTTTTTGTATAGCTGTAGAACATGTTTGTTTTAAGTTATTTTAAGTTAAAATTTAAAAATTTATAAAGCATAAAAGTTATAGTAAGATAAGTTAATTTATTATTGAAGAAAGAAAAATATTTTTTTGTAAATTTAGCGTAGCCTAGTTCAATGTGTAAAGTCTCCGGTGGTGCACAGTGATGTCCCAGCTCTTCATGCTCACTCACCATTCACTCACCCAGAGCAACTTCCAGTCCTGCAAGCTTGATTCATGGCAAGTATCCTAAACAAGCGTACCGTTTTTATCTTTTGTACCTTATTTTTACTGTACTTTTTATATGTTTAGATAGTTTAGATACAAGAATACTGACCATTGTATCATAATTGTCTACAGTGTTCAGTACAGCAACATGCTGTACAGGTTTGCAGGCTAGGAGCATTAGGCTACACCCTGAAGGTTTGTGTTAAGTGCACTCTATGATCACACAATGACAAAATTGTATAATTATGTATTTCTCAGAATACATCCCTGTCATTAAGTGATGCATGATTACTTAGAACTTTACTAAAATTTTCAAAGAAGTCAACGTAATACTATGATGCTCCCAAATTAGCTGCTCTTCCTTGCTTGTAGAAATCAATCACAAAGCAAACAATACTGGAATAATACTTTATTACAGAAAGAGAATAAAACATAGGAATTTCATGGCTAACATGAATGGTGTTGAAGCTTACAGGTGATGCTCAGCTGAATAATCCATGGTAGACTTGGTTTTGTTAGTTTCCATTGGCTTTGAGCATTAGTGGAATGTTGAGAAGTCAACATCCCAGATTTTTGTTACTTCATTTGTAAAATGGAAATTATACAAAAAATTTCAGAGTTTTGGTGGGAATAAATGGGATAAAGTACATAAAAATGCTTGGTACAGTGCAAAGCACCATAAACAGCAGAAATGACACCGCAACACTAGTAATGGGGCATCATAGCTAAATGTGGCACCTGATATCACTCAAAAGTATCACGTGACCTGAATTTGTGTACTATATTTAATTTCATTTAGAATTTTCCAAGTCATTAGTAAGGCTCAGAAAAGAATAACATCAACTCTTCATATATTGATGAAATAGAATAAATGAATGAAACATGCATTTTTTTCTTTGTACACCTTGCTGAATGTGACTTTGACACACAATCAAAAAATCTAGGATCTGTTCATGTTGCATTACTTTTCTGAAACATGTTTCTTCCATCCTTCCCATTCTTCTCTTTATCCTTAATTGCTTTTTAAATCTTGAAATTTACTTTTTATTTGCGCTATGTCTTGTGATATTATACACTTTCTCATCTCACCTTCAATCAGGATTAAATCATTAATCATTTTATAACTGGCTTTTACTTTTTGTAACAATAACACAAATTTTCATTTTTGTAAAAATGATACTGTTGGAAATTTAAAAAATACGTTAAGAAAAAAACAAAAGAAAATGAAAGTCTTTCATCCTCCTATCACTGAATGATAACTGCTCTTGACCTTTTGGTATATAGCCACTCAATCTCTTTGCTATGCATTAATATGTGTTTTGTAAGTTCAGTAATGCTATCATGTTGTCTGATTTTTTTGCTTTTCCATGAGTATTTTAAGATGGTGTGAGTTGTTTTTCTATAACATTTTTTGCCTAGTTATTTTAAATTTTAATTTATTTGGTAGAACATAATTTGTTAGACCCATCAAAAAGGCTGTTGTTGGTTCTTTTTTCCTATATAAGCAGCCTTGTAATAAACATTTGTGAAGCTGTACATTTGCATGAATCATGATTAATTCCTTAGGATGAATTGCTGGATTCAGTCAAGCTTGCATATTAAATTACAAAAATTATAATACCGTTTGCTAAATTATATTCCGAAAAGGTAATAACGTTTAACACTACCCACAAGCAAGTTATGAGAGTGCCTACTTCTACACACTGCTGCTAATAGTAGATATTATCCTTTTTAAATCTTTAAATTTTATCAATTTTATGAATTATCTTTTAATGTTTTGATATTTCTTTGGTTACCAGTTGTGTTAAGTTTATTTGTGTTTATTTCTGAAATGTTCATACATGTATTTCACCTAGTTACTTGAGCACATGTCTTTTCTGTAATTACTTGTAATAACATTTTGCATACTAAGAATATTAACTACAAACATAAATATTAGATTGAAAAACCAATGATGACTTGAGAAACATTTCCAGGATTACATGCCAACATTTATCCTAAAACCCAAGAGAAATTAGTTCAACTAGATGCAAAAGTGATTATAAGTAGATGAATAAATTTAAGTTTTATGCTTCATTTTTATTATCCCATTTTCATTCAAATTTGAATCAATATTGCATTTAGTTTATTGTTTTGTCCCTTGTAAATTTTTTTGGATTGCTTAAGCTGATATTTTTATTCACTATTATGTCAGTTACATTTTACTTTTTCTATCCCTTAAAACTGTGTGAACATATTTTTCCTTTATTACTCTAAAAAGTCAGTCTGTTTTTCAATAAAATAGATATAAAAAAATCTTTCAGAAATGCTATGAGTTTAGAAAAATTTAATAGCATTTAATATTCACCTCGTCATTCATTTATTCAATACATATATTTGAGCACCTACCATGAGTTCTTTTCTAGACACTAGGAATTATAGGTTGAAGCAAAATAGTTTCTGCTCTGATAAAGATTATATGCTAATGAGTAATGCAGGTAATAAACAACAAAGGTAGATAGATGGCAGATAAATAAACTGATAGACAGGTGGATGGATGGATAATTTCCAATAGAACTAAGTGCCGTGAAGAAAACAAAACAGAATAATTAGTGAATGGGCGGTGTTGGGTAACACTGGATAAGGGGAGTCAGGAAGATCTTGTGTTGAAAGGTGATAATCCGAGCTGAGACCTGAGTAATAGAACGGACAGCCATACCAAGAGGGAAAGGGTAGAGACCTCTAGAAAGAGAATATAAATGTAAAGGCTCTGACACAGGGACAGGTGCTAGTGCTTGGAGAACAGAAATGTGTCCAGTATGGTTGGAGCATAGTGAGCCAGGAAAAGCCTGGTATGAGAGAGGTGAGAGGGAAGGTGATGCCAGATCTTAGGTTATGTAAGGTTTTGTAAGTCATAGTAGAGGTTAACCATGGTAACACAGTAGGGAGCTACCATGATAAGGAAGTGGAGCACGATGATAAAAAATCAAGTTTATTATATATTTAACAATTTAAGTGTCCTTCTTTGCCTAAATATTTACATGGCAAACTAGTCATTGAGTCTGGTTTCCTGTTCAGACTCTGTTCAGTTTTATTTTTTCTATATTTCGTTGCTGTCCGTAATAGTGATAATTTTGCATTTTTTAAACCCAAATTTGATTACTGCTTTTGATTTTTTCTATTTTTCTATTTTTTGTCCCTTCCCCCCCTTATTTTGTTTTATTTTATTTTATTTTTTTGAGTCAAAGTCTCACTCTATTGCCCGGGCTAGAGTGCCGTGGCGTCAGCCTAGCTCACAGCAACCTCAAACTCCTGGGCTCAAGCAATCCTTCTGCCTCAGCCTCCCGAGTGGCTGGGACTACAGGCATGCACCACCATGACTGGCTAATTTTTTCTATATATTTTTAGTTGGCCAATTAATTTCTTTCTATCTATAGTAGAGACGGGGTCTTGCTCTTGCTCAGGCTGATCTCGAACTAGTGACCTTGAGCAATCCACCCACCTCGGCCTCCCAGAGTGCTAGGATTACAGGCGTGAACCACCGCGCCTGGCCCCCCCACCCTTTTTTTTTTAAGGGTCTCTATTGCCTAGGGTAGAGTGCAGAAGTGTGATCATAGCTCACTGCAGCCTTGAACTCTTGTGCTCAGGAGATCCTCCTGTCTCAGCCTCCCACATAGAAGGGACTACAGGTGGGTAGCACCATGCCTGGCCTCTGTTTCTTTGCTTAAGGCACTTGCAGTTTTCTGCATTGATTTTAATGCTGAAGCAGCATTCACAAGACTCAATAGCTTTATTTAGGAATTAGATCTTTGAAATTCCAACTGCTTTATTTTAATAAGAGCTATAATTAACCATCACCTTCATAGCTTTTCTCATTCCCTACCTACCCTATGCTCCAAACCTCTTCTCTTTAAGCTGAACTCTCCTATTCACATATTTTAGCTTTATCAGCCCCAAAAAGGAAGTTTCAATTGTCATTCTAGGAGAGATCTCCCTTTTCAGAGTCTCACCTCTTAAACTCCTTATTTTGCTTGTTTGAGGTTCATCTGCTTGAACGCTGATTTGTTTCCCAGATATGGCTTTTCCCCTCGACCAGATACTCCACTCTCTATCCTTGGTTCTGGCCCCTGATATGTCTGGTGTCCCACCCATTTCTATTTCAGATTGTGCCTCCGCTTTCTTGTGCAACATCTGGCATACATTTTGAATTTTGTCCAACTCATTTACTATCTGCCCCCTTCACTTTCCAGTTGGATTCGCCACATGTAACTATGAACTGGGATAGAATTTGCTTCCCATTAAAGCTCTTTGCCTGCATTTAAATTAACAATAACCTTAATTATAAGAACAGATATACAACTCACACATTGGCAGGTTAGGTTTTAAACCATTTGACAATAAGCTGTTACATAGAAAACAAATCCTTAAAAATGCGTATGTATGCTACACAAACACTCTACTTTTGTTTGTAGTCATTTAGAAGTTTTAAAAAATACCAAGTTTAAGAAGTATTTTTTTTCTATGTTACTTTTGTAGATTTAGGTTTTGGATTTTAGGATCAGTTTCATTAACAGGATTATAGTATAATTTTAAGTATCAAAGTGGGGTTTGCAACCAAATTAATTTCCCTAATGCCCGTCATTATATAGTATAGTATACTTGTATGATGAAATCTTTGAGCTTCAAAAGCTCTCAATAAAATCAGAATACATCTGAAAAGTCTTATCACTTATCATGGAGATGACGTGCATTATAATAGGGAATGCGTAGGCCTAAAGGGAGAATAGAGTGGTGATGGAGTTTGAGTATCCCTGTGTACAAATTTCACTTATTTTATAATTTTATGTAAGATCTGCTTTGTCAAACTTATCCCAAATTTTTATAATGTTGTTGAGTCATGCCCTTCAAACTAACCATGTCTACTAACAGTTTCTATCTTATATAAAATTATAGTAACTTATAAAAAATCCCCTGTGATGAAGGAAATATTAGCAACATTCAGCTTCTTTACCCTCTACACCAGAACTCATTACTTTAATCAGTAGTTATTTGTGTGAAAATCTCATCAAGGGCTCCTTGTGTATGTAAACATATAGCCCATCATTGCATTTGCCATTCCCTGACAAAGCACTTGCCATAGTCTTTAAACACATCTACAGAGTAATTTTACAAAACCTTCCTATCACAAATTGATGTTGGAGATCCCTTATCGAATCACTTTGTCCAACACTTTGTTTTATTAAATCTTCTAAATATGTTTGGGAGAATCCCACCATACTTACAAGATAATCAGACAATATTTGTTGGAACTCACTAAATTATGTTTTCTATAATATTATTATGCTCACTATATTTCAGATATCAATATTCTCATCACCCCATATACAAATAAATTGCAGGACTAAAATTGTACTAGTTTCACTTGACTTTCTATTTAGTGTGTGTTACTTTTCTACTTCTGATATTTCATTTATCCTTTTAAAGTAGGAATAAGTGTTACATTTTGGAAAAGCAATCTTTACTAAAATGCATAAAGGTGAAGCTACAATTAGATTAGTGACAGTATAGTATGGTAATCCTAGCCAATTGATAAATTATGTAAGATTGTTAATAAAGTCTATAGTATAGTAACTTCATATTATCATGCTATTAAGTGTTTACTGTGTCTTCTCTATGAAAGAGAAGACATGCTAAGTGATAGAGAGAAGTATTAGTTTTCAAGATAATGGGAATCTAGTAGGGTGACATTCTCATGCATTAATTACAAAAAGTAGCACATGGGATATGCCAACTGAGTAGTATAACTAATGCATTTCATAAGATGAGATCATAATTTTGTGGTAGTTAGGAAAGTTTGCCCATGACAGTTAGAATTTAAGCTAGGAGAGCCTTAAGATATTATCAGGAGTTAATTATGATGAAAGAAGGAGAGATGTAAAGGTAAAACCTTGAGCAAAGAATGGAAATGGGGAGGCACAAGACACATTGAAGAGCTGCATTGTCCAATATGGTAGCCACTAGGCAGCCACACATGGCTGTTAGGCACTTCAACCATGGCTATTCTGAATTGAGATATGTTATTTCAAAGAGTCAGTATAAAAAATGTGAAATCTCATTAATAGTAGTTATTACATATGAAAATGATATTTGGTGTGTATTAGATTAAATATAACAATTTTATAATTAACATTAATTTCACATTTCTTTATATTTTGTAACATGGATACTAGAAAATTTAAATTACATGTCTCATACTTGTGACTTGCATTGCCTTCCTATTGGACAGTATCAAGCTATTGAGTAAATTGTTAAAAGACTGAGGTTATTAAATACATATTTTTAAGAAAAGTAATGAGACTAAAAATTGCTAACTGGATAGGAGAGGCTAGAGACTAGAAATATGGAGAAATGATAACCTATTCAAAGGACCACACGAGGCGACAAGGCCTGAATGAAGCAGGTGGCAAGAGGGGAAATTGAGTTGGCAATATGCACTTTTTTGTGTCTGCTTACTTTCAACAAAATACGATTTTATATTGTTTCTAGTACCAGAGATATTACAAAAGAAGACTTTCAGAATAATTAACTCCAGTGATTAGGCACGGAGATAGGAAGACAGCAGAATCGACTATGCCTGATACTGTAAACTGAGGACACACGGAGAGAGATGATGGAATTAGATGTGAAAACCTGCTTTGTGAGGAGAGAGTTTTAAGCCCTGGAATATGTTGTAGTGGTAGAGTTCTGATGATTAATCTCTCAGTGGAATAAAGAACATGAGGAGCCAGGTAAATGGTGGAGTCTGATATGGTGGGACATCCCTGGGTAAATGTACTTAAGGCTTTGGGAAAATGGAAGTGGAATTTGAGGGGAAATGGGCACATTGTTGATGGAGATTTGATTATCATCTTGATAGACTTGAATGTGGAATTCAAGGGTGACAATATAATTTCAGGGGATGATTTGTTGACAGTTCATATATAGAGCCAAAAACTGAACCATGGAACATACTGACATTTGATGGTTGAAGGTGGTGGATGTTCTACAAGGATAAATGATCAGTTATGGGAATGGGAAGAGAACAGTATAGGATCATGGAGACTAAGGAAGAAAAAAATATTAACAAGAAAGAACCAGCTAACAGAAAGAAAATGTCTTGAGAAATGTATGAAAGACTATTTAGCATCAAAATATTACCTGGCAGGAATACAATCCTCCACCATGAAATCTAAGAAACACCAGATGTACCACGATCTGTCTTACTGCCTTTGGATCACATGGGCCACACTTGGGCTTTTCTCCAGATGTCTGGCCTTTTCTTATTCTCTGGTATGTATACCTATCCCACAAACTTTCTCCTGAAGAGTATCAGATTTATTGCTTCCTGTAGCATTTAATATCTGCATCCTGAATCAGCACTTGTCACAGACTAATATCTTTTTGGTACATACCAAATCTTCTGACTTCAAAGCTTTGTTTTTTGTACTCCATCTGGCTGCCTCTCTAGGACTGTCCTTAATGCTTAAAATATAACATGCATAGAGAAAACAGAGCCAATAAGGAAAGATTCAGGGCTATGGTTAGCAAGAATAATTGATCTAGACTGTTGAAAGTCACGGTGCTCCCAAGAAACCATACGTCATCATCGGTCTTTTCTCCACCAGTTTTTATCCATTGTTTCTCTTTAGGGCCTTTGCTGTTGTTTAAGAGTGGAACCTATGTTTGTTCATTGAACAAGGTACTAAGACATTTAGAAGCTTATAAAGATGAATCTAATATGCATCCTGCATATCCTGGATTGCAATTTATATACATGCTTACACTCTATCTTTCATACTTAAATGTAAGATCCTTAGGAAGAAATTGGTTATTCACCTTATCAATATTTGTATTCTTGATACCTAGAAGATCTTGGCACCTAGTAGACTGTGAACTTACCCTTGTTTAACATAGTCATGTGTCACTTAATGACAGGGATATGTTCTGAAAAATGCATCATTAGGTGATTTCCTCATTGTGCGAACAACATGGAGTATGTTACACAAACCTAGAAGGCATAGCCTACTACACACCTGGGCTATATGGTACACAATCTATTGCTCCTAGGCTACCGCCTCTACAACATGTTACTGTACTGAATGTTGCAGGCAGCTGTAAGATGATGGTAAATATTTGTATATCTAAATATACCTAAACATAGAAAAGGTAAAGCATTGCACTATGGCATTATGAATATGATGTCAGTGGGTGATAGGAATTTTTCAGCTCCATTATAATCTTATGGGATTATCATCATATATTAACATATGGTCCATTATTGACCAGAATGTTGTATATATAAATTAATGAAAGTGTGGATTTCTTCTTGAAGGAGCTTATATACTGATTAGCAAAGACAAAATATTACGTATGCACAAATGACCAGAGTACAAATAAGAGAAGCCTGTGACTAAAGAAGTACACAAATTAGGATTTAAGTGAAAGAACAAAAATGTCTCAGAGAAGGGATGGGAGAAGGCTTCCTGGGGATGCTGGTATTTAAGCAAGGCCAGAAGGAGGGTAGAATTGGAAGATAAAAGTGGGGCATTTTACTAAAAGAAAAAATGCCTGTTGGTCATATGTGCAGATTCTTATTCTTTTATATTAAGGAAAATCACATAGTTTTCATGTCTGGTTAGTTTTTACTTGAACTCCTGTAATCTTTTTTTTTTTTTTCCTTTATAAAAAGCTTTCTTTCCATAAAAAATTTCTTAAAATATGTAGCCACACAGCCGAGTTTTATTTTAAGGACAACGGCATTTTTACCTCCTGTTTTGCGTGAGGGTCTGTGGGTTGTAGGAGATGAGAAAAGAGAGTTCCCAGCTGCCACAGCCCAACAAAGCCCCTGAAAATGATGACTGCATCCATTTCTACCCAACGCCACATTCTGAAAGTGATCTTTTGGAAATGAGGATTGCAAATAGCTGCGGCTTCTCAAAACTGCCATTGCTTTTCATGGTGTGGTGTTGCTGTCTCCACGCTGACGCAGTTCCCGGCACCGGCACCAGCCTGCCTTTGAACCGTTAAAGATATTTCATTCCCAATAATATAAAGAGTATTACACCCAAATAGAGAGGCCTTGTTTTTAATAAGGTGAAATGGACGAAATGGGCAGTTGTGAAGCAAAAATGATGATGAGGGAGGGAAATGGAGACAAAATGAATGCCTCTCCCTCTCCTGCCCCTCAGGACTGTAGCAAATGTTCTGTACCTCTGGGTGATGCTCTGAAAAGATATGCACAAATAGGTGTGAGAAATTGGTGCTAGGAAAAAATAGACAAGACTGAAAGGATGTGACATTTTCTGCATATACAATGTGCTATGCTGGGAAGAGCTTGTGTAGAGAGGACAAAGCTTGCATGCCAGCTCTGCCCCTTACCGGAGTTTTGTTTTGTTTTTTACTTTCTAAGTTGTTTAATCTTACCAAGTTCAGGTTCCTACGAATGGAGCCTCTATTAATGACTTCTTCAGGTTGTCATGAAGATACCGAGATTATTTCTAACCTAGTTTGGTTGTTAAAAAAGAAAAAAGCTGGTGTCTTCCCTTCTAGCCTTCCTTCCTTTCCCTTCCCCATGTACACCAGGGAAACATCTCCATAAAGGACTTCTCAGACCAGCAGATACACTTCATATTACTGCAATGTGGGCTGTATTATCTTTCACTGCAAAGATGGCACTAATCACCCACCATCTGTAGTGATTTTGCATGTACTTATCCTTCCCTAATGGAGATGCATTTGTGTGCTAGGATGGGCAGTTGTACTTTTCCCTCTGTTCTCCCGTGACCTTCATTTCTCATCTGGCTCCTTGGGTATAATCCATAGACATGACATACAATTTGGCAGTAATCAAGTCAGTGTTTTAATACCATGCATTCCTTTTCCAAGAATTTGACAAGGTTAGAAACACCAAATTTTGCTGGAGAAGGCTCTGGAAAAGATCTGATCTCCAAAGGCCTCTCATACAGAGGAGGAAACAAAGGCCTAAGAACAAGCTGACTTGCCTGAGTCATAAGGGGTGTTGATGGCTAGGTTCAGATTAGAGTCATAATTTCTGCTACTCTGCTCAAAGAACTTTCCAATTATTCCTATACCTTTCAGAAAGAGGCATCTTCCCAGCTTTGTCACAAGAACATACAGCCATGGTATATCCAAATGTCACATGCAAGGTCAGCCACATAAGAATCTATTAAGGGATTCATCATTGGACGGTTCTAATTGTGAATATCTTGTGGAAAATACTAGAGAGCCACTTGGAAAATTATTTTTCCTTTCTTTCATTAGCTACAATTCTGAGTGTCCGCTTGTTTAAACACTTTCTCTGTGTTCTCATGGGTTCAGTCACTTGGTCAGGTGGTCTCATTTAATGACTGCACTATCTCTGGGATGAAACACCATGACTTTTTGCTGTTGGGACTGCAGTATGTAAATTGACTAGAGTCAATTGTACCTGATTTTCTAAATTGCCTCTGCTATAACAATTCTCCCACCCATAATAGCCCATTGAAATCAAACAATGGGATTGATTACGCATTCCTCACTCTGGGGGAAACTCCATTAGTTTTACCTGAATAAAAACTGCAGAACAGGTCCCAATTTGGGGTAAGTAGTGTACAGGAAGCACAGTAGAAATAAGCTTGAAAATGCTTAAACACTACTCGTTTAGCCATAGGGAGTATCAAGCGAATGGAAGTTTATTTACTAATCACAAGAAGGAAAACATAGGCACACTTACATGAGTATTACATGTTGTGCCAGAATTGGCAGAACTCACACTTATTCTAGTGTGGCTCTTGGGATACAGTGGTAGAATCCAGGTGAATCCTGGAAATTTAGGAGCCCTGTTAGAAATTCATATATAGGATAAATCTTTAGATTGGGATTTTCTAATTTCAAGCTGCAGGTAACTAGTTGTTGGGAGCTCTGGAATGGACCCAGACCTCCCACTCATTAGCTGTTTGATGCTGGGCAAGTTATTTAACCTTTGCGCATCTGAGGTTTTTAAATGCCTAACTTGGGTTTAAAATACCTGCCCTACCTGATTGCCAAGGTTGTTGTGATGATCAAATAAAACTAGGCATGAAAGTGACTTGAAAACTGTTAAGTGCATTGCAAACATGGGGAATTATTCTTATTTGAGGTAGTGTTTTTTACTGAGCTTGTGCACAATTCTATCCTGGTCTAAACTCACATGCAGTGGCTACAGCTGTAGTCAGAGTGTGGAGTCGGAGGAACCTGTGTCCACAGCACCCTCATTTACTGGCTCTGTCTAGGGACAAGTTATCCAGCTGCCAAGACTCATCTGTAGAACAGAGATAGAAATAATACCTACCTCACAAAGCTGTTGTGAGGATCACTAATGCAGTACATGGGACAGGAACACCACACAATCAATGCTATTAATATTTGTTACTAGCAGAAGATGACTGCAACATGCAGAAATATTCACATGGTGCCTTTTTCTGAACCAACCAAGAACTTTCAGTGTCTGGTGCAGTCTGAAGTCTTGGCCAGAGTTATTCAGATTCCTCACCTCTTTGCAGATGGGACTTCTGAGGACCTGTAAGAGGGCTGAGATGATATTGTAGCCCATGGAGTCTAGATTCCTAGATAGGGAACTTTTGGAGTATGGGATTAGATTTTTTGCATCTCACCAAATATTTGTACTCCTAGTGCCTAGCATAGAGTTTGGCACGTGGTCAGCTGCTCAGTGAACACTTTTACCTGAATGAGAAAAGAAATCTTTGGCTTGTGTAAGAATGTAAAGGAACAGAAAAACCAGAGGCTTAATTCCTCCTCAAAATGCAGGAGATTTCTTTCTCCTTCCTTTCTGTTAAAACACTACCTTATAAAACTGGTAAATGTAAATACTATCTCTGTCTTTTGGAAATGTGTATCTTTTTAGAAACTAAGCCTTTTGCCAGCTTTATTATGTAGTAATGTCTTTCTCAAAGACTTGAGAGCCATCTCTTTGAAATGTAAATAACTAAGGGAGAAATCACCCCTCTCCCAGTTTCTATGGCAAAGTAAGAGCCTAACTTCAATAAGGTCCCTTGTTCTAAGCTGAAAAACTTCCTCCTGTCACAAAGTGTGTGTCCCTCACTCCCCTTCTTCTCTAGATAAAGTCGATTAGCTATCATAGATGATCACCTTAATTACCACGTAAAGTTAGGATGAAGTGTATGACTAATGGTGCTGTCAAGTCCTTACTTAAGCACTAGTTATTGTTTATCTTGAAAACATGTGTGTAACTGGGTGTATCTGCCTGCCTATATAAAAGGGTGCGATTTTTTTTCTGTCTGTACTCAGCAGATTGCCTGTAATACACACTAAGTTCTGATTTTATGCTTATTCTACAATAAAGGTGTTTCCTTCTCCACTACGTTTGTAGAGGGGATTTCAGGGTTGGGAAAAACATACTTAAAGACTAATGGTGGCAGTTTAAGTGCTAATGTTATTAACTATTAATGTTCCTAACTATTAACTATTTCTTTGTGTAAGTATAAATATTCAACTAATGTACCTCCCTCTTTTGAAACTTAGCTAGGCTATTCTTGAATTGTGTAAGATTTAAGAGTTTCAACTGACCTACTCACTAATAAAGATTATTCCTCTTTTGCCATTCAGGAAAAGTCCTGATTCACTAATCATATATTTGTACTGGCTTCTGGCTAGGATTATTTGCAAATTTGTTGAAAATTAAAAAAAAAAAAACTTGGCAGTATATATGGAAACTAGGGATTTACAGAACATTTCTGGAAATAATTAATGTTCTTTTAAATAGAAGAAGAATTTAAGACAGCATACATAAATAAAATAAGCAAGTAAAGATATTGAGATAAAAGGAAAACGATTGTTTAAAAAAAAAAAAAAATGGAGATTGAACTGTTATAGCCAAGAGCAGACTAAGGATATGTGACTACTAAATGTAATATAGAATCTTAGATGGGATTCTGGCACAGGAAAAAGACATTAAGTAAAAATTAAGAAAATCTGAATGGAGTATAGACTTCAGTTCATAATAATATATCAATAGCTGTTCGTTAATGGTATTATAATTAAATGTACCATTCTAATGTTAGATTTCACTAAAGGAGGAGACTGGGTATAAGGTGTAAGAGGGCTCTCTGGCAGGGAGAATTACTTAGACTAAGACCAGAGGGAAAATCCTAAAATGTTTTAATTTATTTATAAATGTCCGTAGATCCAGCACAGTATATACTGAATGAAAATTGTGTTAGTTTCTCTTACTCCTTTCCTGTTAGTGCCTCACTTCCTTCCTCTCTCCCCTACACATACATATTCAATTTTGTTGATAAGATGGCCATATGCCTCTTGGTTGAACCTGCCCAAGCTTTGACAAGAACAAAGCAACAGAACACATCCAACACCAACAACTTGGGCCATTCGTTATTTTCTCATAGTTCAATGAACTGGGATGCTTCCACTGCTCCTTAACAATGGAAGTTAAATTGGTTTGAACACTAATGCACAAAGACTTATGCTCCTACGGTGCAATCTGCAAGGTTGTGTACTGGGTTAAAAATAAAATGTCATTTACACATGATATGTCCTTTTAATAAACCCATTAAAATCAGGAAGTTACTCATCCTGTGCCTTATATCTGGAATTAAATCTAAGCCAAGTCCACACTAGAGAGCCTACAATGTGTACCTCAGGATTAAACAAATCCAGAATGTGGGAGTTAAAAATGATTTGAGACTGAGTCTGACTCCTTCCTTTTATGGATAAGGAAACTGAAGCTCAGCTTTACTGAGCACCTACTCTGTGCTAGGCTCCCAGATGTCTCCTCAGTAATGCCATTTAATTTTTACAAGCCCGAGCAAGTGACATAAAACTTAAGTCTATACTGTTACTGCTGTGGAGCTGGAGGGTTGGAAAGAGGGCAGACCACAGTAATTTGTTAGCAAAGCCAGGATTTGAAAGCAGGTGCTCAGACTCAAATACTTTTACACTGTGGTGTTTTTAAGCCATGTATACCGCCTAGCAGAGGCTTCTGGTTCTGGGCTTAAGAAAGCAACACCATATGCCTCGGTCTTTTCCTCCCACCAAGGTGTACTGTTGTTCCTTAATAAACATAAATTAAGTTAGAAAATCCTAGAGATTTTAAAGGTGTAAAATTTTAAAACAAATTCTGAACATTTATACTGGAGTACAGAATCCTAGCCAGCTAATTTACATATTCAACCATACTCTTGCATAGAGAAACTGGTGTCACCACAGCCTGAGGTTCATAAATAACAGTTCCTGAAAAAAAATTTTTTTTCATAACTGGTTTTGTACTTAAAGTGATTTAACTGTTGTACTTTGAATTCATTGTAGCAAGAACATATTTTAGAATTTCTAAAAGCTGAACAGAATGGAAGGTTATCTATAACATGAGCATAATCACAGTCATAATATCTGTTTAAAATAAAACGCTGAAAAGAATTAAATGTTCCCTTCAAGCCAAACTCAAAGAAATTTCAACATAAAATAGACTGTAGCTTGCAGTTGATGTTGCTTGCTGGGATCCATTCTTTAGGAGTTCAGAACCTCTGAAAAGCTTTTGCTTACTATTTTTTCAGTGCTAAAGGAAAAATTCACCAGCATTTAGGAGTAGAACTGATCCTACCTTCTCACACAACGGTGTGTACACTGCCTTGATTTTGATTTATAAATGTTCTACCTGAATGTGCTACTTGTTGTCTTCTCTAGATTGAAAACTTTTAGATGGAAGGTGTAGTTTTGTGGTATTTAATTTGTTTTGTAATGATGGCTGTTTCATAAAAATACTTCCTGGTGCATCACATTGTTTTAAGACAGAACTTTAACAAGTAAATTATAAATGGGAATATATATGGAAATGCTAAAAAAGAAAACTCTCACCTATAAAGAATATCCTTTTTTTAGTTTCTCACTTCATTTTTTCTTTTTTTTTAAGTTTTATTTATTTCATTTATTTATTTTTGAGACAGAGTCTCTGTCACTACGGCTAGAGTGCAGCGGCATTATCATAGCTCACTGCAACCTCAAACTCATGGGCTCAAGTGATCCTCCTGAGTAGCTGGGACTACAGGTGCATACCACTGTGCCCGGCTACTTTTTCTATTTTTAGTAGAGGTGGGATCTTGCTCTTGCTCAGGCTAGTCTCGAACTCTTGACTTCAGGTGATCCTCCGGCTTCAGCCTCCCGGAGTGCTAGGATTACAGGCATGAGCCACCATCCCCGGCCTACTTTTTTTTAAATAAGGAAACAGAACTACACCCTGAGAAGGCACGAACTCAAATGAGTAAGCACATTCACAATTAGAAGTTACGTGGAAAACTTTAGTCACAGAAAATTAGTACTGGAAGGCATCTCTAAGGCCACCTAATGCAGCCCATTGTACAAATGGAGAGCATAAACCTTGGAAACACGAAGTGGTGTGCTCAAAGCCACAGGGCTTGTTGGTAGCAGAGCTGGAAGGAACACTCGAGACTTCTGAATCTGAGTTCATCCCCTATTCAACTGTGCTGGCTCTCTAGGAAAAATTAAAATGTACATTGCTTTTAGAATTATTTTTAAAGATGTCTCTAAAAATACAAGAAGTTATTTTAGTTCTCCTTAGTCTTGGCAGAAAAGGGACAATATATTTCTTAGAAGGCTGATGAAGTGACAGAAATCCAATTTGTTCTGGGCTTAAGCATGAAAGGGAAAGTCTATGGACCCATTTAACTGAACTGTGCCTGACTCTGGCTGTGGGTGAGTAGACATATAGACTCAAACACCACGAGGGGCTATCTTTTCACAACTCTCGTCTTTATTCTTTCCGACTTGTGGGGTTTACTTGCTCAGGCTGGTTGTCTCTGTGAGGCTGTAACCAGAGCTTTAGGTAGCCCTAGGTGTCACCCTTGTTGCCTCATAACTAAAGAGGAAAGAACTCTTCCCTAGCAGTTTTACTGAGGAAAATTCTAGGGTGAAATGTGAATGGATTCTGGTAAGATCAAATGAACCGTTGTGGCATAGAGTTGGTACTAGGACAACTCCATTGGAATCATGTACCAGGAGGCAGGAGGATGATACAACCAGCAGGTTACCTCAAGCTCACATTTCAAGTCTAAGAGATACAGCTTCTTCCTCAAATTGGGGTGATGTCACCGGAGAAAGGAGGAAAGATGTACCAGGCAGGCAAAACAGCAGGCGACAGATGAGAAGTTAGAGTCACTGAAGACATGATCTGCCCCTAGAGAATATACTAACCACTTAGCAATTTTTTAAAAATCTGCTCAGCATCTGGAGCTGTGTCCTTATTTTAGGGAATCGTGCATCTTAGGAGGTTTAGTGGGAGGCAAAACCCATTTTCCACTGACCATATTCTAGAGAAGTTGAAAATACCAGGTACCTGGTTTCCCAGCCTTTGTAACTAGGGCACAGGAACATGACTTAGACTCAGCCAAACTCCTGGACTTCGAGTCAGGAGTTAGTGATACCAATATTTAGACCATAGGCAATAGCAGCCGCAATATCCAGTGGGTGAGCAGCAACAGCAGCGGTGCAAGCTGGTTGTCCAGTACTCAGGGGTAGCGTCCTAACAGGACTGTAATTGTAGCTGAAATTTGAAGGCGATCTTGCCTGTTACCCAACTTCATTTGTTCTTGTACATTTTTGAGCTTGGTTTTCTAGTTTTCTTGGTGATACTGTGAGCTCCCAGCAAGTTTACAATACATTGGTTCTCTGCCTAATCAATCTAGAGTGAGTTAGTTTCTGTGGCTTCCAACTAAGGTATAGAAATCTCAAGTACTTCTGTATCCCAGCAGAAGAAAACTCTAGCATCATCCTGTGTTTTGGGAAACTTAATCAATACCTCTCCTCTTTGAAAAGTTTTTGACTAACAACTTGCCGTTTATTAACTGTAGGTTATTTCTAATGTTTGATGTTATATCAATCCATATTAAAGAATTCATAGAACACCTTTTTCAGTCTATGCCACCTACCTGTTGGATAGGTGTCATCATTATTAAACAACACAGAGTTCAATATTTCTCTAGGATTTCATTATCAGGATGACCTCAAGGTCACCATAACCACCTCTGTTTTTCTCCTTCAGTTCTGCTAAGGTAATAATGCCAATAAATAGTTCACTTTCAACTAAATTCTCAGGCAGACTATGCCATCCCACCTTTGAAAGAAAAATGGTCTGACTTTCAAAGTCTCAGAAACTGAAAGGAAAATGAAAAAGTAGAAAAACTAAAACTTTAATGGTAGACTTTCAATGCTGAGTCAGTATTTAATTTGAATAAGAGCTAATATTTCCCACAGGAAGTCTCATATATCAGCAGTATAATTGTATACCTTAGATTGCCATAAAGAACAATGAAGTTTTAAAAGGTTTTTAATATGATAACATGAGCTTTTAGTCTGTTTTTACAATTTTAGGTAGAAAATATTAATAAAACTTTGACTGGAGTTGCTAAGGAATGTCACAAAAGTGTTGCTCAGGCTAAAGATCATCTGAAAATATTCAATATGTCATCAAAGGATTTATTAATTTATCTTCTCTCTGATCTTTGTTTGAAAAAGGAATATACATATACATGGTTGCTAAGGATAGACGTCATTGACCCCTGTTGACTGTTCCATGTTAATCTGCCACAAATATCTAAACATACTGCTTGGTCCAATTGTATTGAGGCCACCTCTGCAGCAAACTGGTTAATACGAGATTCCTCACTGCCTCCTAGCAGTACATGAATCGTAGGTGTATGGTGGTTTGCTCATTTTGTGAATACTAACTAGTTTAGGCATTTCTGTCTCTTCCAGAGCAGGGGCAAGTGTAAAAAGGCTGGCTGTCTAACTAAATCGTAATGACACTGTTTGTTAAATAATTGCTGCACTTTAAGGAATGTAGATTCTAAGTCAGAATTTATCAGGACTTATCAAGTCAATGCAAACTGACTATGCTAGAAACTTCTAGTCATTTTCTGCTGAGGGAGAGTATACCGTAATTATCTTTTAAACATTTTCTCCCAACTTCTTCTCTTCTGCTTTTTTCCCATGAGTTTTTCTGGAAACTAATCACCTTTTGGCAGAAATTACAGGTATTTTTGAGCCTCAAGAAAACCAATGAAATAGTTATTTTGAACATATTGCCATAATAGCTTGTCAATAAACATGACCCAAGATCATGCCATTCAGACCATTTGCTGAGAAGCAACTAGGACAATAATTTTGCTTATAAAACAAAATCAAAATAATCAACAGAAACTAGAAATAAATCAAGCGAAGGCTCCTGATGACAGAAATTCAGCCAAACCATTCAAAAAGTGATGCTAAGGAAACATGATTGTCATTTCTAACCAACTAACTGGACATGTTTGGTTATGGTCCAAATTAGGAACATGAAATACGCTCTACAACCTAGGGGGTTTTAGAGCACTTAGATGAATCACAAGTGACATATGGGAGCTCATTAAAGGAAGGTGAAGTTGTGAATGCCCAGGGAGCTTGCTAGAAATCACAGCTTTTTACAAAAAAGTCTTCAGGGGTCAGTCACACTGATTAGAGAAGGCTCTTCATTCTTAAAGATGATCCATTTCTGTGTAGTGCTTCTCAGTTATCACCGTGCTTGAGTGTTGACCATGACAGCAGGTTTCTGAGTCATGAACGTGTGTGTGTGTGTGTGTGTGTCAGGGGAGAGGAGGAGGTGGGTGGACGGTGAGAGCAGTGATTTGATTGATTGCGACAGGCAAACAATAAAAGCCATTGGAGAGTAAGACCTCAGTGCGGTCTGCTTCTGCCATTTCACCCAAACTTTAAGGTAGCAGACAAAGTCGCAGGAGCAAGAACAGCCCATGGTTGCTCCTGTTATGAAGGCTGTCTGTAAGCTGAGCTTTGAATGACACATTATTTCCTCTGTGCACCCCAATCTATTTTCTGCCTGACTAAGCTTATAAAACTGTGCATAAATTCTCCTCTCAGCCTGTTCCATAATCCTGTGAACACATTGTCTTCCTGTTCGTTCCTTCAGCCAGCAAGCACCAGCTGTTGGGTCCTGGAAACATTTTATGTTAAAGAGAAAAAAAATGTGGATGATCAGAAAGCTGTAAAAATTGCAAAATACTTGAGATATGCAGACTTTTTAGGGTGGTGAATATTTGACCTGCATAAAAGAAATGATTAGGCTTCCATTAATCATTATTCTACTGAACACTGTGCTGAGATCGGTTTATCCAGACGCTCCTCAACTGCCTCAGTTCTGCACAGTCTGCAAACTAATCCAGTTTTGTTTATTATATGCTAGAGAAAGGATAAACTCGAAGCTTAAAAATATGAACAAAGATATAATTATCTTAACATAGCATTCATGCTTGATTTTTACATAAAAATGCCACAAATTTTATTATCTATATCTTTCAGCTTCAAAAGGAAAGTGGAAGTCACTTGATAATTTCTTTTCTTATTACTTGAATGCACATTTCATGCCTCAAATACACAGGAAAGCTAGTTGTTATAATTAGAAGTTTTATAAAGACACAGTTTATATAAATTGTAGCTAATTGCTTAACTAAACTTGCCAGTCTTTTGCCATCTCACAAGGGAAGATATCCAACATGTGATTTAAACAATAGGTCAAAGTGATCATAATGAAAAGGATATTCAGTTGCCTTTATAAAATTTTCCAAAAAAAAATTGGTGGTGATTATTGAGGACTGAATAAATACTGTTTCCATTTGGAGACTTACGATATATCTGGAAAGACAGCTCACATCTACACTTCAAATAGTTTACATAGAAGAACACTTACGCATATTTTGTTACTAATGTCTTCCTCTTTCTCTTGTTGATAATTTTCAGAGAATAACAAAAACCAGTCAAACAGGGGATATTGCTATTAATATGTAATAGGGATCATAAACTCTTTTTTATAAAGGGACTAGATAGTAAATATTTTAGGCTTTGCAAGACATGAGGTCTTTTCTGCAACTTTGTCATTGTAGTTGGGAAAGTAGCCATAGGAAATATATAAAAGCATGAGCATGGATGTGTTTCAATATATGTATTTACCAAAATAGGAAAGCAACACTAATCGTTATTACTATCTTCAATACAGTTTTTTTTTTTTTTGCATTCTTTCAAAAACTAAGGTCTAGCAGCCCCTTTCCAGGGAACTTCTGCTGAAGAATTAAGGCTTATTGCCCTAAAACATCCAGGGGAAGGGAGGGGGACCTTCTGTTCCTTTAGAATGGAAATGGCTTCGCACTGTCCTTGAAAGAATTGAGAAAAGTGTTACTCCAATCATTTTCTGTAAGGCTTAATTTTCTCATGGAACCCTAGTTGGGAAATGCAAGAATGGGTGGTTTATCAAAATTGAATTTTAAAAAGTGCAATTTTGGTTTGTAGTGGCTCTTGCAATACCAAATCAATGCTGAGATAAGTCAACTAACCTCCTCATTTGAAGACAGAGCAAAGTGGATATAAATATTTGGCACTTCTGGTTCGCAGATTTGACATTTCACTAAATTTAACAGAAACATTAAAGGTAAAAAATCATATCTCCAAAGTGGAGCTTATGGGATTTGGATGTTGCTAAGAGGGTATAGCACATTCCCCCAAACTCACTGTTTTTTAACAAAAGGTTTCAAAGTTAGTATGCTGGTAGTTGTGACTGTGGTGAGTGGGCATGTGGATAGCAGTATGGAGGTGAGGGGCAATACAGGGATTGTGGGATTTTAGAGACATGCCCCAGGAACCTACATGCAGGCCCTATTCCCTAGTTATAGGCAAAGAGGCCTAATATTGTACGGCTGCATTCATATTAGAGTGCTCTGTGGTGATGAGTCCTGCTCTAGATTAATTTAGAATAATAATTTCATTAGAAATTATGGCTGACAATCATTAACATTGCCTGCACTCAAAACTGAAAACTTTGGGATAGGAAACAACGTAGTCACCGACATCTTGGGGGTGGAAACAACTCTGTGAAACCAAGGTGAAACTCACGGTTCCTTAGTCACTCTTCATTTTGATCTAGAAGGTAGCAAGGTGTGGTGTGAGTGTTTGGAATGGGAAGGAGTGACACTGAGCTGGGAGCAGAAGGTGTGGCTCCCTGCCCCAGCTCCATTACTCAGCATCCTTGTGCAATGTATTGCTTCACTAAACCTTAGTTTCCTTATCTCTGAAAGCAATAAAAATATTGTCCTTCCACAGGAAAGGGGCATAAATGACAGAACACATTTGAAAACTTTGTCCCTTTAACATTATTTCTTTAACATTATTTCTTTGAGTTAGAGTATTGTTCAGTGTTTCAATGAAACCATAGAGTCATAACACTGAAAAGGGATCTAGTGTTATGAGGGAAATGAAGGCAGTGAAGTTCAGAGATGTTGTTCATACAGTGAACAGAAAACGATGAGGCCTGGTCTTAAACTGTGGACTTTTCCCTTTTCCCATTCCATTCCATAGTCTCCCAATAATCAAAGACAATTAATGTGTTCACTGTTCTTACAAACCAAGTATGAGTGGTGGAGTGCGCCATTTTAAAATCTAGTAGTTCTCCCTTACCTGAGGTTTTATTTTCTGTGATTTCAATGACCTGAGATCAATGGCAACTTGAAACTATTAAATGAAAACTTCCAGCAATAAACATTTTATAAATTTAAAATTGCACCGTTCTGAGTAGAGTGATGAAATCGCATGCTGACCTGCTTCTTCCCACCCGGGACACGAAGCATCCCTTCGTCCAGTGTGTCCACACTATCTACGTCACCCACCCCTTAGTCAATTCGCAGCGGTCTGAGTTATCAGATCCACTGCGGTAGTATTGTAGTGCTTGTGTTCAAGCACTTATTTTACTTTTATTACAGCATATTTTTATATTTCTATTTTACTAATGTGCCTAATTTATAAGTTAAACATAATAAGTATATATTAAAAAATAGTATATATAGGGTTCAGTACTACATGGTTTCAGGCATCCACTGAATGTCTTGGAAAGTATCCCTGTGAATAAGGGGGGATTACTGTATTAAAACCAAAAGTAAATAAATTACACATAATGCATTTATGGGTACCACTTTTCATTTTTCCAACAAAGAAGATATAGCTTTTGGATTTCTGACTAGGGAATATTTCTGTGCTATTATATAGTCTCCTAGCTATCAAGACCATTCTTTGTATACTATATTTAACAAATACAAATGAACAACAAAGAAAAATTACGGATTTAAAAACATGTACACAATAAATATATATAATTATATCTGTGAATTAAAACAAAAAATTATAAAATATGAATATACAGCTTTAGAGTTTTGTTTATTTTTAAGCCCAAAGAATGTTAAAGTCAGGCCCATTTTATTAGATGGGATGTTTTCAAATTGGCCAACATGCATTGCCTGGAAATTTCATTATGCAGTACAACATATTTATTCAGGTGAAAGTATACAGAATATTGCATATCTCTAAATGCATTGATCTAAATGCAAATGCAGTTAAATGTAAAATCCAACCTTGGTGTCATTTAGTGTTACGTTCTGCCATCAAAATTTAGGGGTATTCTTTTTTCATTTCTACATAGAAATCCAGAAATCAACAGCAATTCTAGGAAAATCTTGCAAAAATAGAGGTGTAAAAAATTTGAAATTCATATGACCAACCATTTAGAATGCTTTTATGCAGGTATGGAATAAATTAAAGTTTAGGTTGTGACATGGTCATTAAAAATAAAAAGGTTTGTTAGCCTCTAGAAACCATAATCACAGAGAATTTAAAAGTAAGAGCGGGACAAGTGGCTTTAGGTTTTTATTTCACTCAGTTGTAGGACTGGCAGAGCTGCTTTCTGCCAAATGAATTTAAATCGAGCTGTTTCAGGGCAAATTTTATGCATTCCAAAAGGTCACAGGTCTTCTTTTTTAATCCTACCTAGTCAAAATCCTGTAGTCTCAATCTCATTGTGCTAGTGCCACAAAACAACATCGTAATCTAAAATCCATCAGATTTGCAATCTGGACATGGAAATTAAACACAACAATTTCATTTGTCTTAGTCCATTTGGGTTGTTGTAACCAGAATGCCATAGACTGGATGGCTTAAAAAACAAGCATTTACTTCTCATAGTTCTGGAGGCTGGGAAGTCTAAGATCAGGGAGCCTAGGACTTGGTGTCTGGTGATGGTCAACTTCCTGGTTCATAGATAGCACCTTCTCGTTTGTGTCCGCACATGGCAGAAGGGATGAAGGAGCTCTCTAGGGTCTCTTTTATAAGGATATAATCCCACTCATGAGGGCTGCACCGTCATGACCTAATCAACTCACAAATGTCCTCACCTCTGATACCAACATCATAGCAGTTAACATTTCAATATATGAATTTTGGGGGAACACAAACGCATCAATAAAACCATGGAGTCACAACATCGAGAGGTATGTTAGTGTAACAAAGGAAAATAAGAAGGCAGTAAAGTTCAGAAATGCTAAGTCACACAGTTAACGGAAAATGATAAGGCCTGAACTTGAACTACGGACTTTTTCCTCTTCTCATTCTATTTACATGGTCTCTCAGTAATCAAAGATAATTAAAGTTGTCCCAATTCACTGGATTATACTGTACACTTAAGTACAAAGCTGTAAAGGAGTCACTGGTTCCCAGTGGGTAACTTTCCACTTCCTTTGTAAGCTGCCTTACCAATTTTAAGCCTCTTGAGGCATATGCTTCTTTCATGGCAATACAAAATAAAATCTTTTAGGCAGAATGAAGTAATAGTGAAAAGAATTAGGGCCATCCTAGCCAACTAGCTGAGTATGCCTATCATTTCTCCATTATCTACAGCAAATAATTTTAATTGCTGAAAGTTTCCAGTGAACTTATATGATGAGCAAAATATCCATTGAAATAATTTTGGGAAGCAAATAAAAATTTTCAATTGGAAAAATACATTATCAAAAATGTATACTTTAGAACAATAAACTTTATATCTTAGTTATATGTGTACAACCTAAATATATTTTTGTTTTCTGAAAAATAGTATCATAAATTAGTTTGAACATTTTGCAAAATGTTTAAATATCAGCAACTTAAAAATGTTTAACCTAATAGTATAACATAGTGGTTCATATTATGGGCTCTGGTCACGGAGGCCTTGGGGTCCAGTTCTAGTTCTACCACTTAGAATTGTTACATGATACTTACAGTGCTATTAAGAGTTAATCTTTACAAAACTGGAATCCTTGTGCTAGTCATATAGTAAGTGCTAAAGAAATGCTAGATGCTGCTACTGATGTTGATAATGTCCTCTCTGAACAATTAACCCATCGTGCTGAGTCAATGGGTTTGGAGAGTTGATGTGTTTTGAATGTCCTGAGTACCATGATGATAGAAAAAGAAAGACACATACACAAAATTAGCTTGGTAAGGATACTCCCCTAAAAACTTCAGAGAGCATGGCCTGGCAGACAACTTGATTCCAGACTTCTAGCTTCCAGACCTGTGAGAGATTAAGTTTCTATTGTTTTAAGTCGCCAAATGTGTGATACTCTTTTACAAAAGTTCTGGAAAACTAGTATAGATTTAAATATTGTTGAATAACAGAAAATTAGCTTGGGTTGTGTTATAAGTGAAAATGGGAGGCTACTGAAAATGTTGATTAGCAGGCTAGGTTTATTGAAAGATTAGGTAGAAAGTAATTCTAATGTATTTATGGTGGAATCTCTTGGTATGGATTGAAGCCAAAGTCTAACTGGATAGCTAGACAATTTTCATTAAAGACATGAGATCAGAAAAGACCCATTGATTTATTTTTATTAAAATTTCTCAGGCCAGGCGTGGTGGCTCACGCCTGTAATCCTAGCACTCTGGGAGGCCGAGGCGGGTGGATAGCTCAAGGTCAGGAGTTCAAGACCAGCCTGAGCAAGAGCGAGACCCCGTCTCTACTATAAATAGAAAGAAATTAATTG
>CAUYRT010083044.1:0-23040 GCA_963574885.1 Lepilemur ruficaudatus
GAGGCAGAGGATTGCTTGAGCCCAGGAGTTTGAGGTTGCTGTGAGCTAGGCTGACGCCACGGCACTCACTCTAGCCTGGGTAGTGGAGTGAGACTCTGTCTCAAAAAAAAAAAAAAAAAAGAGGGAAGATAATGGAGGTGATAACATGGTAAGAAGACAAGGAATAGCTGAGCAAAACCAACACCAGACAGAAGATAAAGTTAAAGCAAAAATCTTTGAGATACTTCCTAGAGGTAACGTCTTTCCTCTAAGCCACTGTTGCTTCTATTGCCTGTATGGCTATCTGGTATGGCTGATCGGTTGGCTTTGGCCAAGTTTATTAAGGGAAAAGTTCTAAAATATTTTTGTAGCCTTGAAGAATCATTTAAACAATAAGTATTTTTAAGCTGTAAGTAGAGATGTCCTATTCTTTTGGTATTTAAACATGCTACATTTGGGCCATTAAAACAAAGCAAAACAGGCCAGGTGCAGTGGTGCATGCTTGTAATCCCAGCATTTTGTGAGGCTGAGGCAGGAGGGTAGCTTAAGGCTAGGAATTTGAGACCAGCCAGAGCAACATGATAAAACCCATCTCTACAAAAAATTCTTAAAAATTAACCAGGCATGATGGCCCATGCTGGTAGTCCTAACTACTCATGAGAATGAGGCAAGAGGATTGCTTGAGCCCAGGAATTCAAGGCTGAAGTGAGCTATGATGATGCCACTGAACTCTAACCCAGGCAACAGAGCAAGACCCTGTCTATTAAAAAACAAAACAAAACAATATTTTTTAATCTGTGCTTATTGAGGTACAGTTTACATCCAGTAAATTCATCCTTTTTAGGTGCACAATTCTATGAATTTTAAGAAATGTGCAACCCACTTTTAGAATATCTCCATCAAAACAAAAAATTCCCTCATGTTTCTTTGTAGTCAATCCCTTCTTCATACACCCAGTCCCTGGCAGTCAGTAATTTATCTGTATTTCTATCAGTCTACATTTTCCAGAATATCATATGAATGAAATGTTGAAATAGCCATTTGTATCTGGTGTCTTTCCTTTATCATAATGTTTTTTAGAGTCGTCCATATTATTGTGTGTAACAACTGGTTTTCAGGATAAAATAATATATATATGCTTTGTAAATTAGTTGAAAAATAGTATGAAGAAATATCACCAATAATCCCAATGCAAAGATAACCACCACATTAACTGTTTTTTTAAACATTTACTTTCAGGCTTTTATTTATGCATATGCCATTACTGATACACACACATCATCACCATCATCATCGTCCTTAGGTCTTCTACTATAAATATGTATATACAGTTTTGTAACTTTTCCAGACAACATGATACTAAAATAAATTATTTCTCATGTCAATACAGTCTTCATGAGCCTGATTTTAAGGACTGAAAATTCCTGATTGTATGTTGGTTATTTAGCAATTCCTATATTTGTAGTTATCTTATGGTTGTTTCAAATTTCTTATTTTTTTTTGGCATTTTATTTTTATTTTTTATTTTTTTCATGTCAACATATTATGAGGGTACAAATGTTTAGGTTATGTATATTGCCCTTGCCCCGCCCAGTCAGTGCTTCAAGGGTGACCATCCCCCAGATGGTGCGCATCATGCTCATAATGTATATATATACCCATCCCCTCCCCCTCCCATCTGCCCGATGCCCAATGAATGTTATTACTATATGTGCACTTAAGAGTTGATCAGTTAAAATCAATCAGATGGTGTGTACATGTAGTGCTTATTTTTCCATTCTTGGGATACTTCACTTAGTAGAATGGGTTCCAGCTCTATCCAGGATAATAAAAGAGGTGCTAGATCACCATTGTTTCTTATAGCTGAATGGTACTCCATGGTATACATACACCACATTTTATTAATCCACTCATGTATTGATGGGCCCTGGGGTTGCTTCCACATCTTTGCAATTGTGAATTGTGCTGCTATAAACATTTGAGTGCGGATGTCTTTTTAACAGAATGTCTTTTGTTCTTTTGGGGCGATACCCAGTAATGGGATTGCTGGATCAAATGGTAGATCTACTTGTATTTCTCTGAGGTATCTCCAGATTGCTTTCCACAAAGGTTGTACTAGTTTTAAGTCCCACCAGCAGTGTATGACTGTTCCTATCTCTCCGCATCCATGCCAACATTTATGGTTTTGGGACTTTTTAATAAAGGCAATACTCACTGGGGATAAGTAATATCTCATTATGGTTTTGATTTGCATTTCCCTGATGATTAAAGATGTTGAGAATTTTTTCATATGTCTGTTGGCCATTATTCTGTCTTCTTTTGAAAAGTTTTTGTTCATGTCCTTTGCCCACTTTTTGATAGGGTTGTTTGATTTTTTTTTGCCGATTTTCCTGAGTTCCAAATAGATTCTGGTTAACAGCCCCTTATCGGATGTGTAGCATGTGAAAATTTTCTCCCATTCTGTAGGTTGTCTGTTTGCTCTCGTGACAGTTTCTTTGGCTCTGCAGAAGCTTTTTAGTTCGATCAGGTCCCATTTATTTATTTTTGTTGTTGCTGTGATTGCCTTTGGGGTCTTCTTCATAAATTCTTTGCCTAGGCCAATGTCTAGAAGAGTATTTCCAACATTTTATTCTAGAATTCTTATAGTTCCATGCCTTAAGTTTAAGTCTGTTATCCACTGTAAGTTGATTTTTGTGAAAGGTGAAAAGTTTGAATCCTGTTTCAGTCTTCTACATGTGGCTATCCAGCTTTCCTAGCACCATTTTTTATTATCATAAGGCATAGTATACATCTTTGGACATAATGCCTCTAAGATGTAGAAACCTTAGTTGTCAGCTGATCAGAGATTTTCCAGTCTGAGTATAAAAGACTGAATCTGACGTAAGTGTGATAAATGCAAAACAAGGAGGATTGCATTACCAGAAACAGAAGTCTGATAAGAATGGATTCATGTAATAGAAGCAGTATTATAGTACAAAACACAGATTAAACTACTGCAAAAACAAACAAGCACACAAATGAAAGCATATATAGGAATAAATTCCTTTCATTAAATTTTGCATTAAGCACTTGATCTATATTAACTCATTTAGCTCTTGCAACAATCTTATGAGATAGTGTGATAGGCATAATACTCCCTCCAAATGTCCACAGCCTAATCTCTAGAACCTATGAATATGTTCTCATACATGGCAAAAGGAACTTTGAAGATGTGATTAAGGTTAGAAACCTTAAAACAGGGAGACTATTCTGGATTTTCTATGTGGGCCCAATATAATCAACATTAGCCCTTAAAAACAGAGAACTTTCTTTGGCTGGGATAAGATATGGCAGGAGGCAAGTCAGAGGAATCCTAAGTGTGAGAAGGACTCAACACACTGTTCCTGGCTTTGAGGATGGAGGGTGCAATGTGATAAGAAATACCAGTTCTGTTAACAATCTGAAAGAGACCCTAGGCTGTTAGGCAACAGGGAAGCAAGGACCTTAGTCTTCAAATCACAAGGAGCTGAATCTTACCAACAACCTGAAGGATCTTAGCAGTAGATTCTTGCCTAGAGCTTTCAGATAAGAGTCCAGGCCACTGACACCATCAATTGACTTTGGCTTTATGAAACCCAAAGCAGAGAAACCCATTAAGCCCACCTGGAATTCTAACTTCCAGAATTGTAAGGAATAAATTTGTGTTGTTTTAATATACTACATGTGGTAATTTGTTATGGCAGCAGCTAAGCCTTATTATTATAACTGAAAATTTGGAGTAATCTAGTCACTTGCTCAAGGGTCACTGTGTGTTCCAGTCAGGGTTTAAATCCAAGTCAAATCAACTTTCTGGGACAAATTTAGTATATATCTTTTTCTAGATTATTATTTATTTCATTGCTTTAAAGATGGATATTGTGTCCTCTTAGAGATTTTTAATTTTTTAATTTTTATTTTTTTTAATTCAGAATATTATGTGGGTACAAACATTTTGGTTACATATAATGCCTTTGCCTCAACCAAGCCAGGGTACAAGGGTGCCCTTCCCCCATTAGTGTGCTCCGCATCCATTAGTTGTGAATTTACCCACCTCTACTCCCCCAACACTGAATGAATTTTACTAACTTGTGAGCACCTAAATGTTGAACAGTTAGCACGAATTTGATGGTGAGTACATGCGGTGCTTGTTTTTCCATTCTTGTGATACCTCACTTCGAAGGATGGGCTCAGGCTCTATTCAGGATAGTACAAGAGGTACTAGTTAACCATTGTTTTTTTGTAGTTGAGTAGTATTCCATGGTATACATATACCACATTTTATTAATCCACTCATGTATTGATGGGCACTTGGGTTGTTTCCACATCTTTGCAATTGTGAGTTGTGCTGCCATGAACATTTGAGTGAAGATGTTTTTATTACAGAGTGTCTTTTTTTCCTTTGGGTAGATGTGTAATAGTACCTTTCTACCTTGCCTAGTTGAAATTTTAGTTGATTTAGTTTGTTCTTATTTTCCAATAAAGGTATTTAAGGCTAAGGACTTTCAATTACTATTTTGGCCATATTCCTACTCTTTTAAAATATAGTACTCCTATTATTATCCATTTCTATTACTTTACAATTTTTGTTTTTATTTATTCTTAAAACCAGAGTTATTTAGAAGTATGTGTGCATGTGTGCAAATATGTATATTATGGAATTGTTTATTGGACCCTTAAATTTCAAATATATTGATTTTTGTTGACTACCTCTTTCATGTTATTTTATAATTTTTTTAAATTGTGATTAGTAAATATGGCCTGTATGATGTTGGATTTTTGAAATTTGTAGAAAGATACTTATGGATGGCCTAACACATGGTCATTTTTTTTTCTTTTTTTTTAATGAATGAGTGTAGCTATGGCTACTTTTTTTTTTTTATGAAATCGAACTTTATTTATGAAAAAGGGGTTTGGATTTGGCCTACCTGACATAATTTACTGACCCTTGTGCTCAATCATGAGTAGACTCTTTCTTAATTATTTATTTCAAGATATTAAGGAGGTATAAATGTAGTTACATGGATTGCTTTTGTAATGCTTAGGTCATGGCTATAAGTGTGCCGATCACCCAAATAGTGTTCATTGTACCCATTAGGTAGCTTTTTACCTCTCCCTTCCTCACCCCTCTCTCCTCCCTTGATTTCCACTGAGTTTTACTTCCCTCTGTGCACTTGTGTCCTCATCAGTTAGTTACAATTTAATAGTGAGTACATGTGGTGTTTGTTTTTCCACTCTTGAGATACTTCACTTAGGAGAATGGTCTCCAGTTCCATCCAAATGGTTACAAAAGGCATTAATGAATCATTTTTTATAGCTGAGTAGTATTCCATAGTATACATATACCACATTTTGTTAATCTACTCATGAATTTATGGGCATGTGGGTTGATTCCACATCTTTGCAATCGTGAATTGTGTTGCAATAAACAGTAAGTGCAGGTGTCTTTTTGATAAAATGATTTCGTTTCCTTTGGGTATATATCCAGTAGGGATTGCTGGATCAAATGGTAGGTCAATTTTTAATTCTTTGGGGAATCTCCATACTGTTTTCCATAGCGGTTGTACTAGTTTGTAGCCACATAGTTAGTTTTGATGACTATTCCAATATTTATCTAAAATAAATTTGTAGACTCTAATTTGGGAGCACAAATTATCTATATCTTGTTGAAGATTGTAATTCAGTTATTCAATTTCTCTGCATGTGTTCACTCAACTTTATTTGTTGGTTTCTGATTATAGTGCATTATATTCTGCCACTATGATTACTGTTTTCTCAACTTTTCACATTGTATTTCTATTGAATATTGCTATATGCATTTCAAAGCTATAATGTCATGTGAATGAAATTTTATGATTCCCATGTTTTTCATAGATTATAAAAATATTCAATATATTTGAAATAGTCCCTTAATATGATTTCACCTTGAATTTGTTTTGCCTAATATTAATATCATTACATTTGCTTTCTTTGTATCACAAAGGTCACAGTTTAATTTTAATTTCTTAATACAGTCTGGGAGTCTGTATATTTTAATAGGTAAGTTTAACATTAAGTTATTCTGGTATTTAATAGCCTAGGGGCCTGGGGGCTTGTTTGTGTTTTCCTATTATGCTTTCAATTTGTTTCATTTTTCCCTTTCAAAGCCTTTACCTGGTTTCATGTTTTCCTTGAAATTTTTCTTTTACCCTGAGGCTTGGAAATTATATTTACATTTATTTTCTTCAAGTGTTGTCCTTAAACTTTAATACGTACAACTAAACATATTTTTCTGTTATTTAGATTTAATTAGTATCTCTCTCCTATCTCCTAATAATGCTAAGAATCTTTTACATGCTTTATATATAGTACCTTACATTTGGTGATAATTAACTGTGTGCTTAAATTTTGTGTTTGATAATCTCTGATGGCTTGTCTTTAACATGCTTTCTCTCTTAACTATTACTTATCTCAAGCGATTATTGTGGAGGAACAGACTATACTCCTAGAGAGCTTATTTCTGGAGTCTTTCCTGTTTTTCTGGTTATTGTTAGTCTTCCTGCTTTTTAACTTATTTACTGATCCTTTCTTAGGCTATACATCTTTGTTGCTTACTCCAAGTGAAAATTAGAAAAGTAGAGAGAGAGAGAGAGAGAGAGAGAGAGAGAGAGAGAGAGCAGCCTGCCTTGATGCTTGTATTATGGTACCCTAAAAATTCACACTATTATTTAACCAGGAACCTCCTCCTCTGGTAAATGGCACTTTAAAACCTAGGGTACTCCTGTGGTGATTCCTACTTCTTTTCTATGTTTATAACATATTTTTCTCATTTTGGGCTGTGGTTTTCTTTTCAATCTAATTCCACCTTTCTTTACTTCATCTGGTATTCCTGTTAGTTCTGGTGGAGGCTAAACAAGTAGCAAGGAAGGACAGAGTGCTAAGGGAACTGGAAGCTGAAGTAAGGGCTGAGGGCAGACAGCGGGAACTGAATTATAGCTAGGAACCAAATTGTTCCCCTGATGGGAACGTGCATAGTAAAATGCTCCCAGTAACCCTTAACTGACCTAGAGCTCATTACCATCTAATTAGCATAACATGGGTGGAGCTTCATGAAGGATTCTGGGAAAGATGCATACTTAGAAAGGGAAATCATTATATAACTTAACCCATTAGGTAAACTGTTCTATAACCCCAACCTGTCAATCACCCCAAAAGATGGTAAATGACAACCAATCCTGCCAGGGGAAAGGCGGGACAAACTAATGAGCATATAAAAGATAGGGTGTGCTCAGATTTCAGTGTCTTTCTCTACTTGTGGAGACTTATCCATCCTTCTCTGTCTGGAATGTATTTTCATTTTGTGCCATTTTTGTAGCTTCTTTCTTCACCTTCACTTTGTATAGCTTCTTTCTTTTTCCTATAATAAACTGTTTTTGTGGGTTTGCTCTGTATCTGTGATCACTCTGTCATTGGCTTGACTTGATACCAGTACTCATTCTTGACAGTGGGAACTGGGGGACCAGGGAACATGTACGCAGACAGACCTAGCATTTCTAACTGCTGACTGAGACACAAAGAGTTAAGTATCTTATTTAAAGTCACACAGGTAGTAGTAAGTGGGAGAATTGGGTATGAATCTGGGCAGTCTGGTTTCAGAATCCACACTTTTAATCATTGAACCATACAACCTTTCCTTTCTGCCTGTAGTCTCTGTCTCTTTCCATTCAATTTTCGATTTTTAAAAAGGGCTATCTACTTAGGAAACAGCATTAATTTTCATTAACATAAAGATAGCAATATGGCAATACGACTAAAGATAAATCTCTAGTTCTCATATCTCCAGGGTGTTACTGCCTATTCATAGAAATATTTTTGTTTTTGTTTCAATCATTACTATTACCGTATTACTACAACCCTATTACCTTAGGGTTTCTCTTTATGAGCCATAATAAAGAAAAGAAATATCATCTTAATTAGTTACCTATAACACAAGAGCAGCATATTTGGTCTTTTAGTGGTTTTAGAGATAAAAACCCATTGATTCAGTGTATACATAATCCATTAAATATGACTGAAACCAAATTTGATAGCAGCCAAAGTAAAGGGATTTGTTTCTAATTTAAATATTTGTGAAAACTAAAGTGTGTACATTTGAAAAGTCCTAGAAACCCAAAACAAATTAAATCTCTTTCCCATGATTGATTTTTCTCCCCCTGAATCTCTCTCTTATAGGTATGTCAGAAGTGTTCATACCTAAACAGAGAGATGGGAAAGTAAATGAATTCTCAGAGGACTTTCACTTGAAAACTTTAAAAAATACCTGCAAAATCACCAACAAGTTAATTTACTTTGGGCCTTTATTTCTGAGTGCTTCCCATACACTTCAGGCTGTATCACCAGCTTTTCTTTTTAAAGAGAAAAATATTGAAGGTTCACATTTTTTCTTCTGTGCAATATTCTCATTCAAATGCATTCCAAAAAATAGATACAGTAAAGACTTTCTATAAGGTACTACAGGAAAACAAAAACATTAATGTTGAAACTAATTCTTTCCTTTAAGTCTCTGACCCCCTTAGCTATATCCTTTCAACTCTGGAATGGGGACTGCACTTTTGCTCAGTGCCTTCCTCATAACAAATGTTGAAAAATCTATTCTTCAATCCTTGGCATTTTATTAAGGCCTTCTTCCTTAGATATGACATGCAATCCACAACTTCATTGCTCCATAATATAAAGTGATTGGGAAGCCCAGAGACACTAACTAATTCCTACAACAAGGACTCAGTTCTACAGCAATCCTATTCTAGTTCTTTCCTTGAGAGTCTTGATGGAGTTGAGAGGAATGATATCTGTCTGTGACTCTATTGGCATAACAATACCGGCTTATTCTGTTGTGACCTTGACTACCTTCAACCAAGTTATTTAACCACTTATTCTACAGAGTTTCTTTGTTGTAAAGTAGAAGATTTATTTCAAGAACTTAAAGGGCTTTTAGAGAACTAGAAACTAAAGAGGTAGAACAGATCCCAGTTGTCTTTAGGGCTGTCCCTTTAACACTGTGCATTTCAGATCTCCTTTTTTAAAAATACAAGAAATATTAAATTTATGGAGAAATTATAAATAATAGGAAAAAAGAGACTCTAAAATAAATGTATAGAAGGACAAATCAACTATTGTTAAGGTTAAGCTCAGCAAGTCTTTTTTTTTTTTTTTTTTTGTCTTAAGTATTAGGAAAATTCTCCTAAGGGATAGGCTTAAAAAACTGAACTATACAGTCAATAGAGTTTAATTGTCTAGGCTAGATTGAGTGTCTTTCCATTCAAATTTCATGCTAGAGGCAGAAGAGCTATGTGTCTATAGAATAGAAGCAGCCAGAATTTGAGCAGAGACTATTATAAAATGGATGGTGGTGCTCCTCAAATCTTGTCTTTTTTAATATGAACTAATCTACCTCTTCTAGAATAAATACCACTGTCTTCAGAATTGTGGTTAATGATCTCCCTTTCATTTGCTTTCTCAAGTCTTTGCACATAGCCCAGGACTGAAGATAAAATATCTACTCCTAGGGGTAGATACAGTTGGTTTGGGTCATTGTTACATACCCTAACCCTGCCTGATGTCCTCTGCTCAGCCAGCCTCTCTTTTCTGGCCCTCCAAATATTCTTCAGATCTTACCCACGTTCTTCATTTTAGCCTGATACCTGTAGCACTGACACATGTTTTGTTTTGTATTTTTAATTCAGAGTGATTTGCCCCCACAAATTGGATTTTGAGTTTTCATCTCTAATCCTGCGTGCTACTGAATCCAGGTCACTTACCAATGTATTCTCACCCAATTGGTAGTCCTAGACTTAGGTATGCACCTCACCCGTCCCACCCATTCTGCCAGCTGTAGCTTGGCATGTCTCATGTCTCTGTATAAACCTGTACTGACTTGTGATAGTTTTTAATTTTTTAATTGTAATTAGTTTTTAATTCCCAATCCCTTTCCATTTATGACAAATGATACTGTTTTATGATAAATAAAAATAATCACTTAAAAATATATACCTGCCTGAACAGAAATTAATTGATGATACACACTTTAAAGTATTTAAAAAATTAAGAAAACAAGAATAAGTAGGATATGATGATAATGATAAATAAAAAAGGATTTTGTTTATCATTTACATTGTTTTTTTCATTTCATAGAAGTCATTAAGCATAAACTTGAAATGCTCCCCCTCCTATGTCTATCTATCTGTATATATATACACTAATTAAAATGTTATAAATATGGACTCATGATTTGCAAACACCTTATGACAGCATATTCATATGTAACTTGTTGAATACTGTTTATTGCCATCTCTGTGCTTTCTCCTTGCTTAATGTTTAAATGTGCTTCGTAACATTAAGCAGGTGGAAGACTGTGTGTTTATTTTACATTTTGTGAAATAGCTCTTTTTAGTGTCAATAGTGGGAGATTGTAATAAATAGATTTGAACTTTGGTTTTGTATTGTAGAATAAGCTATAGATTGAACTAATTTGACTTGCACAACAAATCAAATATTTCATAAACTCTAAGAATTTCAGACTTGTAACAGATAAATCAGGGTTAAATACACTAATGTATAAAATAAATCTCATTTTCTCTTTATTCTGAAACTAAAAATCTGAAAACAAAGTAAAGAATTTTACATACATTTTCATTTTGACCTCACAGTTCCATCAAATAGGCAAAATAGACATTCACATGAGGCTCAAGTGACTTAGACAAAGTCTCACTCATTTCTACATAATAAATTTGGTGACCTAAATTTGGGGTTTTATTTTAGGCCTTTAGATCCATTGTTTGTAATTATTGTTTTGTTTCTTGTGTTTTTGGTTTTCCTACATCATCTATACTTTCGTTATTATTATTTCAAGGTCTCTTGTTATAAGAGTTGAAAAATCTAACCTGTTCACCACTAAGGAAATATTCAAATATCAGTGTTCACAGAAACACTTATAGGTGTGTTTTTTAAAAACCTGAGTGAAGACTATTTCTTTTTTCTGTTTAGGGTATAAATAGAGCAATATGTTTGTGTTAAACAATAACATCACAATTTTAGTATTTTATTTGCAAACAAGGATATATATTAGTATAAGCACTAGGGATTTAAAAAAAATATATTGAAATTTAGTTGATGATATGCGAGCTGTGTCCACATGTAAAAGCTATGGGTTATAGTCCCATTTTGCTGATATTCATAGCTGGTGTCAATTTGCCTGTTTGGTGAAACTGCACTGGTTAATTTTTATTAAGAAGATAGGTAACACCAACATCCAATGGACCATATCAAAGAGATGACCTGACATTCATGATTCCATATGCATTGACTATTTTTGGCACTCATGAGGCAAATGAAGTTTGGGGCGGGGATTACATGTAATATCATACATTCAATATTATAAATGAAATGAGTATATTACATCAACTGTTCATTAATGAATCAGAAGTGAGTGGTCAGTAAAAACTATTCAAGAAACAGCAGAGTACTCCCTACGAGGTACACATCGCCACGCATTTTCTATTCACATATATGTATAGATTTGATTCACTTCTACATGTAATTTTTCTGACTCAGTTTTTCCCACAGAAAAATGAATACTAGACTAACTGATTTTATAAGGAATAACTGAAGATCATTTAGATCATAAATATCAATCCAAACAGCACCATAAATATGCAAAATGGAAAGTGGTGCATTGCTTTGAAGGAAACAAATTTGCAAGTACCTATAGTTACTGCTTTTGTGCAATTGCCCATTTTATGCTACTACCGTATACTTATTATTGAGGCATGTCACATTTTAGCAAGTCTGACAAGCCCAAGAATGACCTCATACAATTTAGTTGCTTTTGTATTGTACAGTATTTGATTCTCAAGCCAATACAAATCTAGTTCAATCTCACATTAAGCATGTCATGTTTTTAATTTTTCAAATAAGATGTTGCCAAGCACACATTAATTAAGATAGGCTATCAATTGTGAATAACCTCATTTTAAATCTTCAAAATACAGTTTATATTTAATTTAAACCTGATATAAACTACAACCTCAATAATGACATGTACTTTCTATTATTGTGATATCTTTATATAAGAAGTTCTTGCAATATTATGAATAATTTTTAGGGGTGTGTGTGTGTGTGTGTGTATGTACAAACTGGCATGATATATTCAACACGGTAAAGAGAAGTGAAAGTAAATAACTTGTTTGGATATTATAGTAGGCAGAATTCTGAGATGCCCCCACCAAGATTCTTGGCCACTGGCATATACACACCTCCCCCCAGTTATTCAGTCAAACACTGACTTAGGGGTTATTATGAAGAGATTTTACAGATATAATTAAAATTCCTAATCATTTGATCTTAAGATAGGCTGTGGGACTGACCTAATAAGGTGAGACTTTAAATTTAGGTCCAGAGGTCAGCGATAGAGGAAGTCAGAGACTCAACAGTGAATTCAACACAAAAAAGCCTATGTTGCAGGCTTGGAGATGGAGGTAAAGAATATCGGTGGCTTCTTGGAGCTGAGAGTACCACCTGGTCATCAGCCAAAAACCAGGGACTTCAGTCCTGCAGCCACTAAATTCTGAAAAACCTGAATGTACTTGGAAGAAAATTTCAAGCCTCAAATAAGATTGCAGATCCAGGTCACACCTTGATTTGAGCCTTACTGAGACCCTGAGCATAAGACCCAGCAAAGCCATCTTTGGACTCCTGACCTAGAGGAACGGTGAGATAATAAAGTTGTGCTGTTTTAAGCTGATAAGTTTATGTTAATTTGCTGTGCAACAATAGAAACACATACTTTTTATTTTTTATTTATTTTTTGAGATAGGGTCTCACTATGTTTCCCACGCTGGCCTTGAACTGCAGGGTTCAATCAATCCTTCTGCTTCAGACGGTTTACCTTTTACCTGCATATGTCAACTCAGGTCCTCTCTCATGAGCAGTGACTGTAATTACTCTTGGATCTTGAGTAAAGATCAAAGTCTTTAGTGTTTGGGAACTTCTACATCCCCCTCCCCCAATGTACTTTTTCACCTTCAGCTATTCATCCTCTTCTCTGAGCATGCTTATCTATGTAGAATATATTTCCATACCAATGGCTTCATTATATCCTCTACCCAGAAGTCCCATCAACATTTCTTAAGTATCTGCAAGTACAAAGCTTAACCATCATTCAAGGTTCAACTAAAATACTACATCTTTCATAAAACTATCTTCGATCCACTACAGCTACTATAAACTGTCCTTCCTTTTACCCCCAGAGATGTACCCTAAGCCTCTAATGAGTTTTTCATGTTCTTTGTTATATCCTATTTATATAGAAATTTGCTCTTCCTTACAAGGAGGAGACATCACTGCAGCACCTATATCGCCTTGTATATAAAAGGTAATGTAGTATTCAGTGGAGAGGTGGATTGTTGGATGGATGAATAGATTCATGAGTGAGTGAATCCTGAGAGTTGGCCATTGCTATCCTAATAATTCAGCTACTTTGTCTTCCCTCACTCCTTTGTATATGATTACTCTCCTTTTTTGGTTAGTTTCTCACTATCCCCACCCTTCCATCCTCACACTCTTCTCTTGCTAGTGCAGGCTTTTCTAGGGATTTTTCCTGTTTTCTAGACATCCATGAACAGTAAACTTGAAAACATATTGCTTGAGAAATTATATTAACCTAGTATTTCACTGTTCTAATTTAGCCTGAGAGAATTACTTGATATGCAGGGAATAACTGTAAGCTTATTCAATTTATCTCACATAATTCTGAAAAAAAATTTCAGAAATAAATGTTTTATACATACATATATATATATACACACACATATATGTACATACACTAGACATTTTTGAGATCTTTTTAATACCTTTGTTACTTAAAAGTCTACACTATATAAAGTCAAAGTAAAAGTCCTTGGTGACTATCAAACAAGAGAGTGCAGTTATTTGTCATCATGTATAGAAAAGCATGTGTCATCTGGGCTTGAATAAGGAATTAGAATAGTCTGCTTCTAGTGTCATAATTTTGCTAGAAACATGGAAACAAATGGAAGTACATGCGCTTGAATAATGCTATAAGTAATTTACCAAGACAGTTATTGTTATTACTAATCCAGCAAGAGAAAAAGGGAAATTTATACTGGCCAGGATTATATTGGATAGTTTATGAGTAACTTGAATGATAGCACTTGTATTATTCATAATAGTGTGGTCATCACACAAAACTGTAGATCACCAACTGCTTCTAATACTAAATTATGGATCTCAATAAATTGATTATGTTTCGGTTAACTATACCAGGATCTTTCATGTGTTTTTTAAAGAAAATTGTGTCTGATTAATGTTGCTTATGGTGAAAACTGTGCATGTAAGGAGATGCTTCCTCTAAACAAAAAGATAATTTAATTTATTACTTGCTTTTTCATGTCTTTCCAGTTCTTTCATGGTAGGTGCTCTGCCATTTCTCTGCTTCCTGTCACCACCACTGCCCACTGTCAGCTTTTTTTTCTGTTTGGTTCCTGGTTATCTCCATAAAGATGATGTTGAAGAAATCCACCAGTTACTGAGCAGTTACTATATGTGACATAAATGATATGTGTATGTGTGTGTGTACAGATATATACATATAATTCTCTAAACAACAACGTGGGTACTCAATAAATATTTTTGAATTAATGAATAGTATAGCTGATAAAATCACAGGAAACATCAATTGGAAAACAGAATTGGAAAGAGCCAAAAATAGCAAAGAATTATTAAGAAAAATTTAAAGAATAAGAAGCTTTGAAACCTTGAAAGAAAGGTTCAATCGCCTAATCTACGAAGCAGAACTGTAAGTAAAAACCAGATCTAGCTGGCCCCACAGTATAAATATTTACTCATAATCCTAGAGCAATTGCCTATTTCACAGAAAAGCCAGCGGAGACTCTTCACTGTCATTTTTTCAAATTTCCTGATGGTTCTTTATCTTTTTTTCCTTCTTTTCTATTTTTGCTCCAATTGATTTTTATGATGTAATCAGCTATATTATTCACCAATTCAAAGATATTTATTGAATGCCTACTTTGTGTGATGCAAAGAAAATAAATCAGTGGAAAAAAAAACCAGACAGAACCTCCTACCCTCTTGGAGTTTATATTCTATTAGGAAGAGACAGAGAACAAATAGGTGGAACATATAGTGTGTCAGAAAATGACAATGGCCATGAGGACAAATAAAACCAGGGAGGAAGGAAGGGAGTGATCTGGAGTCAAGACTTTGGCCAAAGATGGCTTCAGTGATAAGGCGAGACCATTCAGCAGACACCAGAAGGACACGGTAGGTGACATCAGTCCCATACAATTCTATAGGGTATTTATGTAGACCTCTAGGCAAAAAAATTTATGTAGACCTCTATCAGTCCCATACAATTCTATAGGGTATTTATGTAGACCTCTAGGCAAAAAATGCCCTGAGGGAGAGATCCAGTGGTCAGACTAGTAAGCATATGCATGCCTAGAATTTACTTCTAGATCCACAAGTGCCGAATATTTAGTAGCTCTCAGTATTTTTGACTGAGTGACAAGGGGCTCAGGACATCAAAGTTAATTCTAGAGTTCATTCTCAGGTGTTGATGAGGCACCTGGCATTCTGCTAGAATGTATTGGTTTTGATTCATCAACTTATTTGGAAGCATCAGTCCATAACTAAATGTACTCATAAAAGAGCACCATACAGAGGAATGAATTCCTTGGGTTTTATTTGTCCCATTGACCTGGTCCTTTTTGGTGTAGGCAGAAAAGAAGCCCCCTTCCTATTAATCTCAATTATTCTTTGAATGGGAAAGCTTATACCATGCAACTTTCAGAGAACCTCTACTTAATGCAGCTGTCATACTCCCAGCAGCTCAGCAAGAGGAGAAACATTTTTAAAAAGATTATTTTCTTTGTATGCTTTCTGAGAACAGATAGCTGAATGTAAATACGCAAGAACATTTACATTCATAGTCAACATTTATGAATGTACATTAGCATAAAATCTTGCTACTACAGTTTTGGTAATATACTCTTTTATAAGTATAACTTTTACCAGTAGTAGTTTAAGTTCTATTGACAATCAAGTTAGCTGCCATCAGTTTAATTTCTTATCTGATGTTATCTTCTTAGTAGTGCCTTGGATTTGCCAGTATTATATGAAGTAGTCTGTACAATGACCACAGCCTCACCTCTGTTTAATAAGCGTGTGAGGTCGTTTCACACAATGGAGGAGGTGGTTTAGGTTGGCTAGGAGTTCCATTTTCTGCCTTCCCATGTTTTTCTAATGTGTAGAAAAGAAAGTGATTTCCACTACAGAACTTTAACGTATAAAATTTCAGCAACTGGCGATTTTAAGTGATATTAAAATAAAAAATTTTCGACATTGTTTCTGCAACCTGTTCACCTTCTGTGACAGATTTTTGCCCTTTAATAGCTTGAGAAACAAATGAAGAAAATATTTCAGTTGCCTGGTTTGCACTGCATTTTTCCTTTACATGCCCTGTACTTTTTATCTATGGAATCATAGAGAGGTCAGTAAATTTACTTACTGCAGAAACTGGGATAGTTACCTTGTATAAATAAGTGTATAAAGTACATTATTGATGAGTTCTGTAAAAGAGAGCAATTGAGCACATACATATTAAGACAGGTAGACTGCTGAATCTGCCAAGCTTTCCCTGTTTTTAGGAAATGTCAGGAATGAACCATTTCCCTATTGATTCTCAGTTTCATCTAAATGCGTTGACGTATACTGTGAAGACTGAGTCATTTGTAGTGCTTTTCCCTAGGGGACCATCCTAGGAATTTACTAGGAATCTGAGGCCTGGATTAGATAAAGATTTCTCTAGCTGGCTCAAGTATCCACTCGTTATTTCTGGCTTTCTAATCTCACAATATTTCTAATGATTCTCTCTTCAATGGACAATAACGAAGGACTGATAGTCCTCTTCCTGTGCATCAAGAGTGTTTCATGCTGAGAATAACACTAGCATTTGTTGAAAAAATTAATAAATCAAGTTATTAACAAATATTTATTTATAAATTAATTATGTATAAATTATTCTGGTAATTGCAATGAGGGATTAAATAATAAATTATGTATTTTCCTTGACTTCAGGGATATTTTTTCTGGAGGAGGTGCTTTTAGTTAGATAGATGATTAGATAGATAGACTCTCTCCCACACATATATCAAATTAACAATACAAGGCACACAGTAACACTTGCTGTTGAGGAGATACTATATTTCATGGTAATTTGAAAACTAAGAAATATTATTTACTGCATTCCTTGTGCTCACATATAAAGAAAGCTTCATGAACAATATGGTAATGGAGCATGATATTGAAGGATAGGTTTATCTGATATGACTTGACAAATAATTCATTACAGGATTTATAGAAGAAGTCAAACAGGATTGAAAGTTTCCTGGTCTGAGTGACTGAATGGATAGTGGTATCATTCACTAAGATAGGCACTCAGGTATTGCAGGTGTTTGGGTAAATGCTGGTGATGGTGAAGGCAGTTGGCAGGAACCTTATGACTCCAGTTTTTTAGAACAAAGGTGGCTGAGCAACATTTACACAATACCTTCTGTTTTGACCTTCTGTTTTGACCTCTAATATTTTATCTAAAGCTTACATTCATTCATTGAGAAAATATTTATTGAGCTTCAACTATGTGCCAAAAAGTGTACTGAATACTAGGGCTACAGAAATGATCCTGCCTGTACAGAGTTTATAGGCTACTCTACTGAGTGAAGATGAGTATTAGATATTATAAGATTAATTGCAGTTTTCATAGGAGCTAAGAGTACAGGGTTTTGTGAAGGCATTTAAGAAGGTGATCTAATCTAATCTGGAACTATAACGGATCTCCCTGAAGTTAATTTTTTGCACAAAACTGCTAGTAGTATCTGATTGTTCTTTGAGACACTTACTTCAACTTTTTGCACAAATTCTGAAGCATATTCTTAGTTATAGCAAGATTTCACATATTTTCAGAGCCTCAATTCCCCTATATGGAAGATGGAGATGATTATATTTTCCACACAATCCCTCATGTAAAACACATAGCATGGTGCTTGCCATTGTAGATCCTTTCTCTACCTATTTCCCAAGTCTGGTTCTTGCAACTTTTTATATTCAGCAATATAGCTCAGCAGATGTTAGCACACTTTTGGAAATAGCCATTTAGTATAGTACATCCTTGGAACATGTCAACCATTCTAAATCTGTCTCTTCCTCTCCTCCTTCTATGTTTGGGTTTTCATCAACTTCATCATCTTCATGATGAAAAGTCCATTCTGAGGACTTATTATGGTAAAATCGCAAATCTAGATGAATTTTCCAAACTTCCATATAGCTCACTTCATAGTTTTCTCAATTACATGGGCGCCATGATTACACAGCTTACACTTTGCAAAAATCAAATAGATTTTGTCTTGCTGCTTATACAAATGTATTTGGACTTGTTAGACCACATGTCCCAATTTTTATTTCAGAAAGGAAGTTTATCATACTGAAGACAAATGGGTATATATACAGTTTTATTCATAGTACTGGCTGTTGGTATTTTAATTTGCTCCAAGTGGCTAAAAGCAAACATAAAAACAAACATGTATTTCATCTGCTTAAACATTAGAGGAAAAGCAGGTAATCTAAAGCCTATTTATTTTTCTTTTAAATATACACCAGTATTTGCATGTTTCCTTTTATGCATTTCCTCTTTAGCCTCTGTTATAGGAGAAAATATAATCTTGCTCTTTCCTCTGCATGAACAACCATTATCGATAGCTGATATCCTTTTGGACCTCAGAAGGCACAGTGAGACCAGCATTTTTAACCTCTATTGGATTTTTAGCACTATTTTCCCTCATAAATTCTGGCAATGTTTACCTATTTCATTGTCATGGGGTCTGTTACTGACTGTTCCTGCTATGGTTTTGTTATTTTTTTTTTAAAGAGAAATTATTTCTTCTGTTCCCAGGGATTTTATAGGTAGCCAGGATGTATTTTCTAGATAGTATATGTAGAGGGCCATGACTGGCAGGGCAATGTGAATGTGTGGTGCATATGTTGGACACTTTTGGTTAAGAGCTGATTGTGGTAGGAAGACAAGTGATATAAAAGTAATATGTCTCTTTGAACTCAGAGCCCACATTTGGAGTTCATCTTTTTGTAAATATATAAATGATAAGGGAACAACACACATACACAAACACACAATAGGGAAGACTAGGGAAGAAAGAGTAGTGCTCTGGAGCCAGGCTGTCTGGGTTCATATTCCTGTTGAGCCAGTTCATATTCCTGTTGAGTTGTTTGAGCTTGGGGATGTCTCTTAATCTTTATTCATCTTAGTTTCCTCATTTATAAAATGATGATAATAATAGAACCTACTGCAAAGTGTTGTTGTGAGAGTTAGATGACTTAATCCATTTATAGATATTAGAACAGTTCCTGATACATAACGCACCTTCGGTAAGTATTTACTACTATTATTGTTTTTTGGCTCTGATTGGTTGGAGTGGATTGATATAGAGCTAAATACTTCCATACCTCACTTATAAGAATTTCAAGGCAATAGTGACCTTTATTCAGATAAGTGAAATGGTTATTCACATTGTTATTAGAATTCTTTGAAACATAGGCTTAGTCAGTCTTCTTTACCCCTTTCCTCATATTACACAGACCTACAGAGTCCCTCTCTGGTGTCTGCAGATGATAGCTTTCCAGAAAGCAGTTGTGCAACCTGAGCAAACATTATCCAACATCATACCCACACTTTATATTTTTTATTTTTATTTTTTATTATTTTTTTTATTTCAGCATATTATGGGGGTAAAAATGCTTAGGTTATGTATATTGCCTTTGCCTCACTCAAGTCAAAGCTTCAAGTATACCCACACTTTATTTTAAAAATAGATGAGCAGTATGTGTTTGGGGGATGGAGTTGGGGATAACTTCTGAGAATAAATACGAAGTATGTATGTATCGTGTGCATTAATATGTTTATATGTGTGCATATGTGTGTATTAATGGAGGATTAAAACTATTCTACACAAATTTGGATTTATTTCGTCTTAAAAAATGCTTTTCCTCCAAGGTACTCATCAATAAATCCAGGAGTAAGTAACATAGAGCCAGTTGTCAGAAAGAGATGAGATGAGATTTTGAATTTTCTGTAAGGTTACCTATTTAGTTTCTCTGTGACTTTAAAGTTGATTTTAAGTTTCAATCTCCACTCCTACTCCCACCCACACCCCAAGTACTTGGGGAATTTGTTGGGATGTCCACTCATCATGAATCAGAGCAGTCCAAAGTATGGAATTGGAGACAGAGAAGCATGGCTCTATCACTTGCTAACTGTGTCACAAATTACTTAATCTCTAAGAGTATTGACTTTCTCATATGTAAAACTGAGATTAAAAAACTGTATCTCTTAAGATTGAGGTGAGCATTAAATGAGATGGCTGTAAACTTCTCATCCCATTCATTAAATGATATCTAGGTTTACTTACATGTAATTGGATGCAAATTATTAAAAGGTCTAACCTTCAATTGTTCACTTAGCATTTAGTTTTCAAACAGAGTCTTTAGACTCTGAATCCTAATGAAAACCATTTAACTACTCGAAATACAGTAGTTAAGTCTTGGTAAAATACTTTTTCATTAAACTCGTGGTGCTGATTGATCAATTCTTTTGACTAAAAAGAAACTTGGTTGTAAATAATGGGCCATGGTCTTTACTACTGAATTGATTCACTTTATTTGGGGTTTTGTGGTGTTATAGACAGTGTTCAGAAGGAAAACTTCTTACATAGACAGGTTGGAATGAGATTTAGTAAATAAAAATGGGGGAGCAGATTGGAAGAGAGAGTATCTATGAGGCTCCACTTTGAATTTTAGGAAAAGTAGAAGTAATTCTTTTTTCCTGTCTTCCCTCTCTCTATTACTATTTTATGTAGAACTATGAACTGCAATGTAGTAAGGAGGGAAATTGATAAAGCTGCATTTACTAAAAGCTTACTGTTCATTCAGAAAACTCCTAAGAATACAAGAATATTAACCACCCACCAACAAAAGATCAATTTCTCAGATATCTGGCATTTGCTGGTAGTCTTTCTATGAGCTATCCTTGAGCTCACCATCATAGATAAGAATTTCCAACCCAGTTTCTATTTTCTGTCTCTATTTTGGACTATCATTGGTTAATGTTATTTGAAACCATTTCCATTGAACTCTGTGAACTGCCTGAAAATCTGCTGTCAGTTTAACTTCATGGCAGTCCAATTATATTATTTCCAAGGTAGAAAAAAATTGCAAACAGTGTTTGAATTGCTTTCTACACACAGATAATATTATGGGTTGATAATATTTTCCTATATGAAGGTTTTCTAAGATTAAATTGACCAAATTAGTATCTACTGAAGAACTTGAGAAAATGATATTACAGCTCTGTGAAGAAAAATCTAAATAAAAAGCAGTCACTGCCTCTCTGACACCTTAGGCATCATTCCAAAGTCATAATTTAAATTCAAGTTCTAGACATATGGCAAAGCTCAGTTTTTATTCACAGGAGGCTTCAAAATGCAAAATTACAAATAAAGACATCAAAGAAACACATGAAAATATGTTCGACATCATTTGCCATTAAGGAAAGGCAAATTAAAACCACAATGAGATACCACAAAACACATATCAGAGGGCTACAATAAAAAAAAATAGTGACAAAACCAAATGCTGGTGAGGATGTGGGAAATGTAATCATCCATACACTTCTGATGTGAATTTGCAATGGTACAGCTACGCTGGAAAACAATTTGGCAGTTCCTTTTCAAACAACAACAACAGGGCCGGGCGCAGTGGCTCATGCCTGTAATCCTAGCACTCTAGGAGGCGGAGGCGGGAGGATCATTTGAGCTCAGGAGTTCAAGACCAGCCTGAGCAAGAGCAAGACCCGTCTCTACTAAAAATAGAAAGAAATTAGCTGGAGTACTATATATATATATATATATATATATATATATATATATATATATATAACATTAGCTGGGCATAATGGCGCATGCCTGTAGTCCCAGCTACTCAGGAGGCTGAGGCAGAAGGATTGCTTGAGCCAAGGAGTTTGAGGTTGCTGTGAGCTAGGCTGACACCACGGCCCTCTAGCCCTGGCAACAGAGTGAGACTCTGTCTTCAAAAAAAAAAAAAAAACCATCAACTAAAGATCTAACTACTATACAACCCAATAATTGCAGCCTTGGGCATTTATTCTAGAACAATGAAAAATTATGTTCCCACAAAAAACTGTAATGAATGTTTATAGAATTTTTCTTTATAATTATAGCCTGGAAATGAAAACAACCTAAATATCCTTTAATATGTAATGGTTAGACAAACTGTGGTACATCCATATCTTGCAATATTACTAAGCAATGAAAAGAAGTGAACTATTGATATATGCAGGAACTTTGATGAATATCTAGAAAATAATGCTGAGTGAAATAAAATCTATGCCAAAATATGACTTACTATATAATTCCATTTATATATCATTCTTGAAAAAGAATTCGACAGCAGGCAGTGATTACCATGGGTTAAGGAAGGGATGAGGGCAGGAGAGAAGTGAGTTTAACTATAAAATGACAGCATGAGAATGCTCACAGTCATGGAAATGTTCTGTATCTTGACTATATCAATGTCAAAATCCTGGTTGTGATACTGTGGTATAATTTTGGAAGATGTTACTCTTGGGAGAAACTAAATAAAGCGTACATGATATCTCTCTGTATTATTTTTTACAGCTGCATATGAGTCTAAAATTACCTCAAAATAAAAAAAAAACCTTTGATGGGGATTGCATTTATTCTGCAAATCACTTTAGGTAATATAGACATTTTAACAATATTGATTCTACCAATCCATGAACAAGGTAGATTTTTCCATCTTTTTACACCTTCTACAATTTCTCAAACTTATTAACAGATGTATTTAATACAACTACTCCAAACTGGC
>CAUYRT010083049.1:0-13986 GCA_963574885.1 Lepilemur ruficaudatus
GTACAAGAAATGTAGGATTATGTGAAGAAGGCTAATTTGAGAAGCATAGACATCCCTGAGAGTGAAGAAGAAAATACACAAGGGTTGGATAAGCTATTTGAAGATATAGCAGAGGAAAATTTCCCAGGCCTTGCTAAAAATCTAGATATCCAAGTACAAGATGCTCAAAGGATTCCTGGGAGATTCATTGCAAACAGGAAGACACCACGACACACAGTCATCAGACTGACCAAAAGAACCACCAAAGAGGCCCTCCTATGAGCTGTAAGGTAAAAGAAACAAGTAACCTACAAAAGAAAACCCATCCAAATAACAGCAGACTTCTCAACTGAAATCGTGTGAGCAAGAAGAGACTGGGCTACATTTTCACTCTTCTCAAACAGAATAATGCCCAGCTTAGAATCTTGTACACTACAACAGTAAGTTTTGTATATGAAGGAGAAATAAAGACATTCTCAGGTAAGCAAAGACTGAGGGAATTCACCAAGACAAGACCTGCCCTCCAAGAAGTACTCAAAACAGTGCTACACACAAATCAGCACAATAAAAACTCATGAATGTAAAATCCCTCAAAAGCCAAGGGTCAAAAACAAGACACCACAATAGCTCAAGAGAGGAAATAAGGCAACAAAGTTAAACTCAACAGGATGAACAGAAATCTGCTCCATTTATCCGTTCTCTCATAAATGTTAATGGCTTCAATTGCCCACTAAAGAGACACAGGCTGACCAAATGGATAAATATACACAAGGCAAGTATCTGCTATCTTCAGGACACACCTAACCTGCAAGGATGCATTCAGACTCAAGGTGAAGGGGTGGAAAACAATATTTCAAGCAAACAAAAGGCAAAAGAAAGCTGGCGTGGTGGTTCAGATTTCAGATAATTTAGTCTTCAAAGCAACAAAAGTAATGAAAGACAGAGAGGGTCACTATATACTGGTGAAGAGTAAAGTTCAACAAGAAGACATAACAATTCTACATATTTATGGAACCAACTCAGGTGCACCCAGATTCATAAAATAAATCCTACTTGATCTAAACAAAATGATAAACAGCAACACCATAATAGCTGGAGACTCCAACACTCCTCTGACAGCACAGGAGAGATCCTCCAAACAGAAAATTAACAAAAAATTAATGGACTTAAACAGAACTCTAAAACAAATGGGTCTGACTGACATTTACAGAACATTCTACACCAAAACCACTGAATATACATTTTTCTAATTAGTTCATGGGGCATTCTCTAAGATTGACCATTTCCTAGTCCACAAAGCGTGTCTCAAAAAAATTTAAAAAAATAGAAATTATACCATGCATCTTCTCAGACCACAGTGGAATAAAATTAGAAATCAACTCCAACAGAAACTCTCATCTCTACACAAAGTCATGGAAACTAAACAACCTTATGCAGAATGATTTATTTTGTTAAGAAGGAAATCAAGACAGAAATCAAAAGATTCTTTAAACTAAATGACAAAGGAGCCACAAGTTATCAAAATGTGTGGGACACAGCTAATGCAGTCGTGTGAGGAAAATTTATTCCATGCCTACATGCCTACAACCAAAAGAGAGAAATATCACAAATAAATAATCTAATGAATCCTCTCAAAGAACTAGAAAAGGATGGGCAAACTGATCCCAAACCCAGCAGAAGAAATGAAATAAGAAAGATCAGAGCAGAACTAAATGAAATTGACAACAAAAAACTATATGGAAGATTAATAAAATATTTTTCTTGGAAAAAATAAACAAAATTAACATGCCTCTGGCTAGAGTAACAATAAGCAGAAAAGAACGAACTCTAATAACCTCCATCAGGAATGAAAAAGGAGAAATTACAAATGATGCCATGCAGATACAAAATATCATCTATGAATACTATAAAAACCTCTATGCACATCAGCTAGAAAATGTGGAGGAAATGGACAAATTCTGAGAAACACATAGCCTTACTAGGCTCAATCAGGAAGAAATAGAATTGCTGAACAGACCAATAGTAAGTACTGAAATTGAAAAGCAATAAAAAATCTTCCTAAAAAGAAAAGTTTCAGACCACATGGTTTCACAACTGAATTTTACTAGACCTACAAAGAAGAACTGGTACCTGTCCTGAAGAAATTATTCTACAACATTGAGAAGGAAGGAATCCTCCCCAACACATTTTATGAATCCAACATCATCCCTATACCAAAACCAGGAAAGGACACAACAAAAAAGAAAACTATAGATCAATATACCTTATGAATATAGACGCAAAAACTTTCGACAAAATCCTAGAAAACCGAATTCAGGAGCTTATAAAAAAAATAATTCATCACAACCAAGTGGGCTTCATCTCAGAGATGCAAGGATGGTTCAACACATGCAAATCTATAAATGTAATTCACCACATAAATAGAAGCAAAAACAAAGACTATATGATCCTCTCAATAGACTCAGAAAAAGCATTTGACAAAATTCAACACCATTTCATGATAAGAATGCTTAACAAAATAGGCATAGACTGGGCTTATCTGAAAACAATACAAGCCAGGTATGACAAAACCACAGCCAACATCATACTGAATGGGGAAAAATTGAAAACATTTCCACTTAGAACTGGAACCACACAAGATTGCCCTCTATCACCACTTCTATTCAACATAGTGCTGGAAATCCTAGCCAGATCAATCAGACAAGAGAAGCAAATCAAGGGCATCCAGATGGGGGCAGAAGAGGTCAAACTATCTCTCTTTGCTGACGATATGATCTTATATCTAGAAAACACCAAGGATTCTGCCATGAGATTACGGGAATTGATAAACAAATTCAGCAAAGTCTCAGGTTACAAAATCAATGTACAAAAATCAGTAGCATTCCTATATGCCAACAACAGTCAAACTGAGAACCAAATCAAAGTCTCAATTCCCTTCACAGTAGCAAAAAAGAAAATAAAGTACCTAGGAATATATTTAACAAAGGAGGTAAAAGACCTCTACAGCGAGAGCTATAAAACACTGAGGAAGGAAATAGCAGAGGACATAAACAGTTGGAAAACCATGCCATGCTCATGGGTTGGCAGAATCAACATTGTCTATACTACCCAAAGTGATCTACAGATTCAGTGCAAACCCTATTAAAATACCAACATCATTTTTCACCGATCTAGAGAAAATTATTCTACACTTCATATGGAACCAGAGAAGACTCCATATAGCAAAAGCAATCATAAGCAAAAGAGCAAATTGGGAGGCAACAATTTACCAGACTTCAAGGTATACTACAAGGCTATAGTAACTAAAGCAGCATGTTACTGGCACAAGAGCAGAGACATAGACCAATGGAGCAGAACTGAGAACCCAGATATAAAACCATCCTCATATAGCCATCTAATCTTTGATGAGGCAGATAAAAACATACACTGGGGAAAAGAATCCTTATTCAATAAATGGTGCTGGGAGAACAAACAGCCTACAGAATGGGAGAAAATATTTTCATGCTACACATCCAATAAAGGGCTGATAACTAGAATTTATGTAGAACTCAGGAAAATCAGCAAGAAAAAAATCAAACAGCCCTATCAAAAAGTGGGCAAATGACATAAACAAAAACTTTTCAAAGGAAGATAGACCAATGGCCAATAAACATATGAAAAAATGCTCAACATCTCTAATCATCAAGGAAATGCAAATCAAAACCACAACGAGAATTAACTTATCTCCAGTGAGAATGTCCTTTATGAAAAAGTCCCAAAACAATAAATGCTGGCATGGATGCGGAGAGATAGGAACACTCATAAACTGCTGGTGGGACTGCAAAATAGTACAACCTCTGTGGAAAGCAATATTGAGATACCTCAAAGAGATACATATAGAACAATCCAGCAATTGTTCCAGCAATCCCATTACTGGGCATCTACCCAAAAGAACAAAAGACATTCTATAAAAAAGACATCTGCACTAGAATGTTTATAGCATCACAATTCACAATTGCAAAGATGTAGAAACAACCCAAGTGCCTATCAATACATAAGTGGATTAATAAAATGTGGTATATGTATACCATGGAGTTTTACTCAGCCACAAAAACCAGTGGTGATCTAGCACCTCTTATATTATCCTGGATAGAACTGGAACCCATTCTACTAAGTGAAGTATCCCAAGAATAGAAAAACAAGCAGTACATGTACTTACCATCAAATTGGTTTTAACTGGTCAACACTTAACTGCACATATGGTAGTAACATTCATCGGGTGTTGGACAAATGAAGGGGGAGGAGGGGATGGGTATACTCACACTTAATGAGTGTGGTGCACATTGTCTGGGGGATGGATACTCTTGAAGCTCTGACTCATGTGGGCAAGGGCAATATACATATGCTAAACATTTGTACTCACATAATATGCTGAAATAAAAAAAATTCTGTGACTCATGCAGGGGTGTATGGTTGGGGACTAACAGGAAAAAAAAACTCACTGTAATCCTGTATTAACTTCATTTTGTTATTTTCTGTGTTCCTGATGCTTAGGCATTTGGGGCCTCACTGGCCCCAAATGCCTAAGCTGGGTCTGGGTGATACTGCCTCCTCTCCTAGGGCTAATTAATTCCTAGAGATAGCAAACAACTTGCCTGGGAGGGTGCCTTTCGTATATAAACTAACCAATCCAAAACCCACTGCATGCACTTACACTCCAGGCCACTATTCCCCTGCTCTAATCACCCCAGGGCAAGATGCCAGACAATTCTGGACAGTCCCTATACCCCTGAGCCTGCAGAAATTATTCAACTAGACAATTCTAAACCTGCTAGGCCTGTCTACCTGTCTTGGCTGTTCCCTCCCACAAAAACCACGATGAGGGCTCCTGTCCTGCTTCCCTTCACTCCCTCTGCCTTGTTCCTCTTGTGGCTTCCCCTGAGTTGCTTGCTACACCTCCTGGTGCTAGGGAACTATGAGTGGAAAAACCTCTTCCTTCCTGGTAGTCATTTTCATGTCCACATGTCTCACCATATCTGATTAAAACAAACTCCAGGTAAATTTTAAAACTAAGTCTGTCTCTGTTTTCTTCTGGGCCTCAATGTTTTGACATCTATTGGTTTACTCGTCTGAAGAGTAAGGACCCTCTGTTCTGGGTGGCGGTCCTCTTGGATATCTAAGTGATAAGCTGTCTACTGGCATAGGAAGTATCCAACAGAGCAAAGGAAGTACTTTTACCCACCTGTTTTAAATCTATATTTGTGATTACAATGAATTATCCTTTCTCAGCACATTTTTATACAAAAAGTCAGTACTAATTGTTATAGGCAGAGCTTGAAAACACATGGACACATTCTTCCTCTTTCCTCTAGACACTATACAGACCAACATCCTTTTATTATGACCAAAAACAATGACCTTAATTCTGTCAGAATGAAATTAAATTACTGATATTAAAGTTCTCATGTTAGGGCTTTAAGTGGAGTCTGGGACATGAGTAGTAGACAGTGTTTGACTTAGGGACACAGAAATGCCTGAATCACGTTTTGATGTATCTCCTTAGGAAGATGCACTGCACAATTCTCCTTTCTCTACATACCCATGTGTGTAATAAGCTGGCATTCAAGCCATAGCATGTTTGTTGAAAATATTCACCTCCCAGCCCCCAAACCTCATGTTAGGAGACGGCTTAGTAAAACAATACTTTCCCCCTACCCCCGCTGGCCCCAGTGGAAGACTAGAAAGCATATTCCAGCAGTCTTGGGTTCCAGACATCAGATTTTTTTTTCTGGTACAGGAAAAATGGGCTATACAAGCTCAATTTGCTAGGTAAAGAAAAACTCATGTTTGTTACCAGGTGTATTTGTCAGAGTTTAATCATGAAAAGAAAAGTACAGAAAGGAATTTAGTATTCAGAGTTGAGATTACAAGGAAGTGTAGAAAGCTACTGCTGAAGACACAGCCACTGCACAGCCCCCAAACTGAAGAATGAGCGAGAAGTATGGAGTCTGAAGTAGCTGGTGGCTACTAGTCTGCCACCAGTATTTCTATAGCAAGAATGCATTCTTTTGCATATCACTTGTTTATCTCTCCTCTGTTATCTGTACTAGAACGCTGATGAGTTGGGACCGTGGCAATGTAGTTCCTAGGCTTCCAGCCGTGTGGTACCAGAAGAGAGTGTAAAAGGGGCAGGAGTGATGCTGAATGCTAAAAAAAAATCTGTCATATCATTTTTTATCAGGACATTACAATGTCTTATCACTCAAGGATAAATGTGTTCTAAAGGGCTAAAGATTTAAAATACAGCCACAAAGACCTGCCCTGGTTCAAGGAGAGGGAATACAGACTCCATTTCTGGAGGATAGGAAACCTGAAGAATTTGTGAAAATATTTTCAAATGATCATGGCATTATAACTATTTTTAAAAATTTGTTAAGTCTTCTCTGTGGACTTATATATAGGTAATTTTCACAAATGTTCCATGTCTATTTGAAAAGGAGGCAGGTTCCCTTTTATTGTGGTAGAGAATTTACTATATTCTATACAACCAACTTTATTTAGAGCTAATTTTCTAATTTTTTCCACTTGATTTTTCTAGGTTTGACATGGGTGTGTCAGTCTACTATTATTAGTGTTTGTCTGTTTCTTCATTCATTTCCTCCAGTTTCTGTTTTATAAAGTAGTGGCTATATTATTTTATGAATATGTAATAGGAGGAATGGCCTGAAAAAGGGTAAAAATGTTTTCTGTCTCTAAAACCTCCCTCACTCCTTTCAGGAATTAAAACCTGCATCCCTGCCTCAGGTCAGTGGTTGGGAGGGGCAGGGGAGTATACTTTTTGGAAATTAAAACTTTCATCCCTGCCCCAGGCCAGTAGTCAGGAGGGTCAGGGAGTGTCCTTTGTTCTTTGTACCATAGGAGTGGCTCAAGGGATTGACTGGGTGGAGGTCATGAGATTGTCTTAACCTTGACGGGATGAATCAGAATCAACAACTATAGTTGAACAGCAAGAGCCTGAAGCTGAAAACCTCTTTAAAAGTTCTGTATGCCTGCTCAGAGGCAGGACATTGGCACTTTAAGATGGGAGTCTGCCAATCTCCTCATTTGCTGGCAAATTAATAAATTTCTCTTTCATTCTTTTCAAACTACTTGTCCCCATTCTTCTGATGTGGCCTCAGGGATAAATGCTGAACTTTCAGTAACATATAGTTATCAATAACATTTTTATTATGCATTTTAGACTCATGTATTATAAAGAGTATTTTTCTTCATCTCATTTCATATTTTTTGGCCTAAATTATGCCTTGTCTGATATGAAGATTGCAATTGCCACTTTTTGTTTATTTACATTTTTATGTGCTACTATCTCATCTGAATCATCATCTTTTTAAGTCTTCTTGTTTTGACTAGTCCCATATATACAGATTACAGCTGTGTTTTACTTTAGGAGCCAATCTGAATTTTTTAATAGATGTGAAAATCCTATTTCCATTTAATCAAATAACCAATACTTTTAGTCTTAGGTTTGTCACGTTTTAAGTTATATTTACTCTGTGCATGTGTATATACATATATGCATATACATACACACTTCTATTAGGTAGAATTGTTCTTTTTTGGCATTTTTGTATATAGAAATTTAAAAGTTTTTAATTGTTACCTTTATTAAGCATATGTTCTTTAATCCTAACAATAACTCATGAAAAAGGAGATGCTATATAACATGGCCAAGAAAGTACAGTGGAAGAACAGGATTTGGGATTATAGCCCATGTCCTGAAGCATTTAAGAAGTTTGTGCTTTAATCCAGTAGCTACTAGACTTATAATGCTATACCTTCTTTTCTCTAGTAGCTTATCTTTTCCATTTTTACATAAGCTTCAGATTGTGTCATTTTCTAGACTAGTCCTCAAATTTTAAAGATACACCCTCATGGATGTATCTAATGATGTCTTATTTGTAGCGTCTATACTGCATATTGGTTACCAACTTTCTGACAATTAGAATAAAAAACTACATATATTAAAAGTTTATTGAGAGGCTTCTGTTAGAATGTTGAAAACTGGAAAAAAATCACTCCTAAACTAACTAGCCAAAGAATTCACAATATTTAATTGAATGAGTTGAGGTCATAGAGCAACCAACTACTTGAAAACTAAAAGACAGGCGGCTCTATTAAAAAAAGGAGGAGTGAGCTCACCTGGGGTAGAGCATGAGAAAATGATGAGACCACTAAACAAGTGGGTACAAAGAAATTGCCTAAATTTTTAATGAATTGCTAAAGGCTAACTGTGCGCTAGTGTAAGAGTATAGAACAAGGATTGATAAACTTATTCTTGAAAGGCCAGATAGTAAATATTTTAGGCTTTGTGGGCCATAAGGTATGAGTTGCAACTACTCAACTCTGTGGTAATGGTACAAAAGCAGCCATAGACATTATGCAAATAGCCAGGTATAGCTGTGTTCCACTGAAAACTTATTTACAAAAACAGATGACTAGTCCACAAGCCATTATTTGCTGACCTCTTATATAGAATACCCAAGAATAGGAAACACAAAGGCAGCTTGTACCCACTTGCAGGCTCTTCCACAGATCTCACTGGTTGCTCATGGGAATGATTGGGAGCAGGGCAATAGACCAAATAGAACCCCTTGCAATGCAGTAGTGAGGTAGAGGAATAGCAGTGGGAAATACAGAAAGCTCTGCTTGCATCCTTCTTCCTACCTTTTTTATGAAACAAAACCTTAAACCAATGGGGGCAGGGCAGCAAATACTATCATTCTCAGATATAGGTGAAGACCCATTAGAGCTAGGGGAGGGAATAGAAAAAATATCTTCTACCCCTGAGGGAAGGACAAGAGATTACTTTTAGCGCAGACTATTAGAAGTGTACTACTGCTGGTTGAGGGGCAGAATCACTGAGACAGCCCTTCCTGTGAGATGTAAAGGGACAACTTTGCTTAAGAACAAGGATAAAGGAAGAAACAGAATGTTCTCATTCTCCACCACCAGGCTAGCTAGCATTGAATAACAAGTAATGTTAGTCTATGAATCAGAGAGGGGCAAGAAGATGAAGAGAGACCTTCTCTGAAGTTCAGGCTCACAGAAAAAGACTGAAGTTCAGGATGTGAAAGAAACATTAAAATAGTCCGCTGGAAACCCAACCCCTACCCTAAGCACAAGGTAATACTAGAATCTGAGGCCATTAGTGTACTGGTGTACATACAGAACTAACAAAGCCCATACACTATTAAAATCTTGACTAGATTGATTCAATTCTTCACCTCAAGTGTGCAGTATGAGAAGTGTGCCCAATTCCAGGCATAAATACTATGCACCTAGTATTCAACCAAAAATTATGAGATGTAAAAAAATGCAAGACAGCATCTTTCTTTGAAGAGACAATACAATCAACAGAGACAAACACATATGACACAGATGTTGGAGCTATGAGGCAGGGAATTTAAAAACAAATAAACAAACTATAGTTAATATGTTAAAGGTTCTAATGTAAAAGGTGGATAACATGTAGAAACATGGGGATTTTTATCAGAGAAATAGAAACTATATAAGAAAGAATGAAATAGAAATGCCAGAAATAAAAAATATAGTAATAACAATAAAGATCTGTCAAAACAAATGATTCAAACTAAAACAAAAGGGTAGAAAAACCCCATAGCATCCAAAAATTGTCAGACAAAGTCAAATGATCTAAAATATGGCTGACTGGAATCCCAGAAGGAGAAAAGAAAGATAATGGAAAGAAAAAATATTTGAAAAGACAATGGCTGAGCATTCTTCCTAAATCATGAAAGACTTCAAATCACAGATCCAAGAAACTCAGAGAACAATCAGAAGAATAAATATTAAAAATAAAGAAAGACAAGAGGAAAGAAAAAAAGGAAAAAAGAGAGAAACGAACTAGACCTATCATATTCAAACTATTGAAAATCAAAGATTAAGTCTTGAAGGCAGCCAGAAGAAAAAAGATCTACACAGAAGAACAAAGATAAGCATTATAGCAGACTTCTTATTAGAAGCTATTCGATCCAGAAGACAATAGAGTGGCGTCTTTAAGGTGTTGAAATAATAAAAAGAAAACAAAAACAAAACAACTATCATCCCCTCAAATCAGTGACCAGTTAATGTACTATTGAAAAGTAAAGAAGAGATAAACATTTCATATAAGCAAAAACAAAAGAGAATTCATTACCGGCAAACTTTCCCTACAAGAGATGTAAAATGAAGTTCTTTAGGCAGATGGATTACATCAGACAGAAACTGGGATCTACACAAAGTAATAAAAATGTTAAAAATGAAAGTAAATATAAGATGTATCTTTTCTTGTTTCAATCACTCTAAAAGCTAATTGACTATTTTTGAAAAGCAGTAGCAGTGTGTTGTGCATATACAATACATAAATGTTTATTTTTTACTTTTTATTTTTTTGAGACAGAGTCTTTGCTCTGTTGCCTGGCTAGAGTCCTGTGGCATCATTTTAGCTCACTGCAACCTCAAACTCCTGGGCTCAAGTGATCCTCCTGCCTCAGCCTCCTAATCAGTTGGCACTACAGGTGCATGCCGCCATGTCAAGCTAATTCTTTTATTTTTTGTAGAGATGGAGTTTTGCTCCTTCTCAGGCTGGTCTCAAATTCCTGGCTCAAGCAATCCTCCCACCTTGGTCTCTCAAAGTGCTAGGATTACAGGCATGAGCCACTGTGCCCAGCTCATAAATGTTTATTGAATTCATTTTAATATTTGTTTATTGGGAAAACCTGTTAAAATTTATTTTGACTCAAGATCATTATTTAGCATATAACTCACTCAACCACTCACCAACCATCCACCAAAACTACAAAAAACTTCCAGTGGTTTTAACACACACAAAAAATTCTGTCTATAAAGAAACTTACTGTGTGAGTACTTAAGGAGGATATTTATTGTGGTTCAATTTCCAAGGACACTTACTGCCTCATAATTCTAACATTTTTTATGCCTTAGAGAAAAAAAGAGTTAAATTGCCCAATTTGATTCACAACAGAATTCTTCATTTGTTTATAACCATTTTTTCAATAGTGCCCTTAAATTTATGGTATCCATTGTCTACTTTCTTCTCATTTCCCCCAAATTCCAGTTCTGCTTTTTATAAAATCAGTTTTCTTTTGAGAGAGAGAAAAAGAAAGCGGAAGGAAAGAGAGGGAGAGGAATAGGCTTTTATCATAGCATCAAAAACCTATTTTATCATATAATTTTTCTTGTTTGGGAGCAAAAATGGATTTGTAAAAAAAAAAAAAAACCCAAAATTTCATAGTTTCTTACAGAGGTTCATGTATCTTTTTCTGTGCATATAAATGGACTATTGTGTTTTTAAGTTAAACCAAACATTTAACTCAGTTTTCATATGTTTCTGTGTTGGACTGTGGGTGAAAATAGTCTGCCACAAAAATTTTGTGGTGCTCGGTAAATATAAATTTGATACAACCAGAAGTGATGTAATGTGGTAGTTCAGAAACCCCATTCAACTTAGACCCCGACTGCTTCAACAGAAATTAGCAGTTCTCACGGTTTCTATTCATCCCATAAACCTCTGCAGACTTCTCACAGCCTGTGGTGATCACCAAAAAAATAGAAAGAGAGAGACAAAGAAGATTTTTTTAAAATTCTATTTATTTTTCTTTTCATTATCATTACTGAACAGTATCTGGAGGACTGTTATTCCACTGTGTTTTTTGGTACCTAAGACAAAATAAGATTACTGAAATAGTCCTGGAGTTCTCTTAGCTTATTTGATTCATATCCCAAAGATTTCTCTTGCTTCTCCCAGGTAATGGATCAAAAGTTCACATCTTTTCTGCCCACTATTAGAAAAAATCCTTTCCTGTACTTTTTGAAGACAAGACTTCTAGTGTGACAAATAACAATAAAGACTGAGCAGGTTATAGCTAAAGCTATTCATGACCAAGTTTATAACTCCTCTCAATTTTCTATATTTCAGTTATTAAATGATGACTGAGACTGTAGAATATAGCCATTATTTATTTTAATCAACACAAAACGCTGTCCCTAAAATATATTTCTTTTTTTTTTTCCAGCTCAGGTGTTTCTGATCTAAAATATATTTCTAAAATGTAAATGGAACAAATAATAACTCAATAGATTGTCTTTTAGAAATTTAATCTGCCTTCCCCAACAAACAGATATTTTCATTGGCTTCCCAAAAGAGCCAAGCACAACTAATAGGTATTATGCATTTTTGTTTTTAAGTAAATATTTTATTAAAAATATAAGAGAGAGAAAGAGACACAGAGAGAAAAGAGTGCAAATTATAAGTAAAGGGTCTCAGGTTAGGTTCTCTAGAAACAGAGTCTGAGATAGGAATATGGATGCACAAGATTTATCAAAGGAGCGCTTTCAGAAGAAAGGGAGTGAAGGAAGCAGGATAAGGCAGGGCAAAGAGCTAAGCTAAGATACAGTCTCAGGTGAAGGCTGGCTCCAGCCTGACCCCCTGGGGAACTCTAGAGTGTAAATTGTGTCACAGAGTCGGTACAACCTTTTGGCAAGGGTGCCAGCTTTTTTTCTTTTGTTTTCTCAATCATTCATTGCCTTTGACTAGATGTTGGGGTTAGGAGCATAACCTCCTGGGGAAGCTGGATCCTTTTTGGCTAAGGGCAATTCTCCAGATAAGGGAAACTGTGAGCCATGAGCAGCTAATACTCAGAGCAGCTGAAGTGCAGATGTACCAGCCAGCTACAGGGCATCTGGGCAGGGCACCATCTGTGTTCATTATATCTATAATTTTATTTAAAATTCTACTTTTTTCTATTTATAAAGTTGCTGATTCTATATTATTTCTGGTGCTTTTAGTGATTCCTGTAAAGATTGCAAGCTGTTTCCTTGACTTATTAGGGCCTTAATACTACGTTGTCTAATATGGTAGCTGCTAGACACATGTGGCTATGCGTACTTGAAGTGTGGCTGGTTTGAGTTGAGATTTGCTGTTAATATAAGATACATAGCTGGGCACAATGGCTCCTTTTAACAAAACAATGATATAATTCCAGCAGTTTGTGAGGCTGAGGCAGGTAGATCACTTCAGGCCAGGAGTTTGAGATCAGGCTGGGCAATACAGTAAGACCCTCATCTCTACAAAAAAATTTTAAAAAATTAACCTACATGGTGGCATGTTCCTGTAGTCCTGGGGCAATGAAACATGAGGATAAGGCTTCTGTCATTAATCTGGGAAAAATTTTCTCTTCAGAATATTCTTTATTTCCTCTTGAAATTTGTAACTGCTCCTGATGCCTTGCAAAGCTGACAAGTTACATCGTGGAGAGATGCAAAATATCTGGATTCTTGATAACACCAGTGAAGTGCTTAAGCAACTGAGCATGAAGGCTCCCCTACCTGTTAGGCAAATAAAAGAGAAATAAGAGATGTCTTTTTTCTCTAAAGCCAGCTTGAGGGGATTCTATTACTGGTTCAAATATCCAATCGGATGACATTATAAGGAAAAGGGAAAAACAAAGAAATAAAAGGAAACCCAGTAAAACTATTAGCAAGGGGAACAGACACACTAACACAAATAAATTAAGCCCTATTCTGAGCTAAACATGGGTTCAATGTACACTGAAGCATATGGAAATTTGAAAGTAGGGATGGGCCGGGCGCGGTGGCTCACGCCTGTAACCCTAGCAATCTGGGAGGCCGAGGCGGCCGGATCGCTCAAGGTCAGGAGTTCAAAACCAGCCTGAGCAAGAGCGAGACCCTGTCTCTACTAAAAATAGAAATAAATTAATTGGCCAACTAAAAATATATAGAAAAAATTAGCCGGGCATGGTGGCACATGCCTGTAGTCCCAGCTACTCGGGAGGCTGAGGCAGAAGGATCACTTGAGCCCAGGAGTTTGAGGATGCTGTGAGCTAGGCTGACGCCGCGGCACTCACTATAAACTGGGCAACAGAGCGAGAATGTCTCAAAAAAAAAAAAAAAAGTAGGGATGGATAACTGAATTAAGATGATATCAATTTA
>CAUYRT010083050.1:0-31329 GCA_963574885.1 Lepilemur ruficaudatus
TTTTTTTTGAGACAGAGTGTCACTCTGTTGCCTGGGCTAGAGTGCTGTGGCGTCAGCCTAACTCACAGCAACCTCAAACTCCTGGGCTCAAGCAATCCTTCTGCCTCAGTCTCCTGAGTAGCTGGGACTACAGGCATGCGCCACCATGGCTGGCTACTTTTTTTGTTTCTATTTTTAATAACTCAGCTAATTTTTTCTATTTTTAGTAGGGATGGGGTCTCACTCTTGCTCAGGGTGGTCTCAAACTCCTGACCTCAAGCAATCCTCCTGTCACGGCCTCCCAGAGTGCTAGGATTACAGGTGTGAACCACCACACCCAGCCTGCACAGAATTCTTACTGAGAGTTGGGGGCCCTCTTTGTCAAACTCCTGTTCAAGGAAGAGCAAAGCAGCTCATTAGAGTTTTCTTTTACTAATCTTTAAAAAGGTGTTCATCAGGCAAAAGCTCAACTTGATGTTCTTAAAACATCAAGCCTACCCTGGAATTTGAAAGCCACACTGCATTATTACCTTCATGATTGGTTTCTACACTTCCCAAATCCAAACCTTTCAATTGGTCCATGAAAGCATAGCTAAAATATTCTCTAATTCTCTTATTCTTACTTCAAGTATTTCATATCTACTCCCTCAACTCCTTCCCCCCACCAGAGGAAAAAGGAAAGACTGGAAAAGACTTCGCATATAATTTTCCGTGAAATACTTGAAAGAGACAGAAAACATTTTTACCCTTTTTCAGGCCATTTCCTCTGTTACATATTCCCCACTGTCAATTTTTACCCTTCTATATCTATGAGAGGGGGGCGATGCAGTCATCAAGCTACTTCCTGCTGAACTGTGGTGATGTTTTAAATGGAAGGTTTATACTTACTCATGTCATACAAAGTTTTGGCAGTAGAGTTGCAACCACAGATTGCTTAGCAGGCTAAAAAGGGCATAAGCAACAACTCTGTGAGGACTGACACGGCAAGATGGAGGGTACCTGATAAGACAGATTTTACCCCGCTTAGTATTTAAGACACCTTGCTCATAATGTCTAATACAGGGCTGGGTAAGAAAGAAACATGGGACCTCTGAGTGTGGAGCTATTAGTCGCACCCTGTAGGTGGTCTGAGAGACCGGCTTCTGCAAATTCAGAAATCACATACAGAAATACTTGCACCAAAAGAGGTTTGGGATGACACAACCAGCAGCAAGACAGATCAACAGAAGAGGCGATAGCCCGGGAAAATCCTCACTAAGCAGTTGTCCTTCTGTCCTATAGACAGAACCAAAAAGGATTAGCAAAAATATCAACATTTCAATTTTTTTCCCCTTTTGCTCAAACAGATACTTTAGATCACTTAAGGTTGGCCCCTCCACTGGGGGCTACACCTCTTTACTTAGGTATGATGGACCCAGGGTTTTACCTCTGACAATTTTAACAAGGTGTGAGCTGTTGGAGGCACTTCATAGGGTCCCTTTCACTTTTCTGTTTCCAACTGGGACAGGAACCTGAAAGAGGCAAATTCGTGTATAGTGGTTAGCACCTGATCCACTCATTTGACTTATTGTTTTATTCTACCTCCTTTACTTGTGGTTATATTACCATACTTACCTTGGGGTGTTAGGAAGGGTCTCTCATAAACTATTTTTAGGGGATTAATTTAACCCTGCTTCTACAGGGCTATCCTTACCCAGAGGGCACGCAGCAACACCCTATCTCACTTTAGATGGGTTTCTTGCATCAATTCCAGGATGTATGTAATTTCTGTTCTAGGTGTAGGGCTTTGCTTAGTTGTTGCATTACCTCCACTACAAAGGAGGGTCCGTTATCACTCTTGTGAAATGTCCAGGGCTCTGTGGAGTGTGCTCCTGGGTCCTGTTGACAATGGGTGCCTGCTGACATCCTCGCTGTAGGAGGAGGAGCCGTCGAGCTGTCTCTGTAGCTGCCTGTCCACGGCGTTCATCATCGGGATGCTATTCCCTATCCGCTCAGCTCTTTCCCTGGACTGCTGATGCCCGTTATCCTCTGAGGCCTTTCCTGTTCTGTGCTGACGTACATGTGTAAGAACTCAGCAAAGGACCTGTCTCAGGCCAGCAGCTCCTGGTAGGAGCCCATCTTGGAACCTCAGATGTTCTCTGTTTGGGTAGGGCAATCTCTACTCAGCCTGAAAAGGTATCTACCAATACAAGCCTAGGCATTCAAGTGAAACTGTCGATCATTGAAAGGGGAGACTCCCCACATGTTCGGCTCTCTTTGTAACGGGTCACCTTTCTGTCTTTGGACTGCCCCAAGTACACACACAGTTAGTTGCAAATAGGGTCCTCTCAAATGAGGTCTCACCAAATCCATCAAGGCATCACACTCCCAATGTGTGTATTCACGTCGGTGCCTCCTAAGAAGCCACGCCAAAGCTTTGGGTAGGAGAATGAGTCTGAGAATTCTGTCTCCATTTAGCTGTGTCATTCCCAAATGTCAGAGCCTCAGTCTTGGGGGATCTAAATGTAGCTGGGATATCAAGGCACCAAGGAACAGATCACTTCCAGCAGCCTCCTCAGTAGCTCTGCCAGTGACCAGATTTCTTTTTGTCATGGTGGCCACCCGTTTGGGCTCAGCCATGGCCTGTATTAGGGCCATTATTTTGGTGGCATACTTAATATCCTTACTCACTTTTGGTAGCTTTCTTCTTGCCAATGCTGTCACAATGTGCAGGCTAGCTGAGGCCTGAACTTCAAAGTGCAACCGCAGTCTCTTGTATACTTCACCAGGCCCTGGTATTCATCCAGCAGGAGCTTGGGGGCACCCCAACCCCCCCACCCAGAGGTGAGCTTCTGCTGCTTCCAAAACAACCCCTGGTGCTCCTGCTGCTTGCCCGGGTCCACCTCCTGAGCCCACTGTGATGAATTTTTCAGCCGCTAATTGTCTATGGCTGCCTCACTGCCACCTGGTCCCTCCCCCACCACGCCTTGCCTGGCTCACAGAGCACCAAGTGCAGCTGGTGCCAAGGATCGGGGTGGCAGCTGGGAAAAGAGGTCCCCCAAACTGCTTCTGTTCACACAGCTAGTGCCAATCAAATGCCCACTGTCAATTTTGCCCAGGGCTCCTGTGGGGATATTTGGAAGCAGGGGGCTCCGGGCCCCCTCCTTTGCCATCTGAGTCCTGGACTTAAAAAAAACTATTTGTTCTCCTGGATGCTTCCTGCGACCTGGAGTCCTTTGTAATTTGGGGCAATGTTCCTTTCAAGGTCCTTCTTCTTTACAAAAAGTCAATCTGGGGCAGCTTTTTCTCCGTTTCCTTTTGACTGTCTCAAAGCACCCTGCTGGCTATTCTTGCACGTTGAAGCCCTCTATCTGATACTGCTGTAAATTGCCCTGCTACGGCTAACGGTTCCCTCTGGCCCAAATTGAGTTTGCTGCCAAGAGAGATCATTCCGAACCCCAAGTCATAATTTACTGGGCATGGGACTGAAGAGTTCGTTCAGGCAGCAACCACCCCGCCCTTCCATAGTGCCAATCCTCGTGTGGCCCAGGTGCGATAATCCTCCCTCCTGCCGGGTCCACTCCCAGGCTGTGGCCGCACCCAGCAACTTGCCCTGGCCGGCTGCAGGGGTTCCAGCAGGGACAGGAGGACCTCACTTATCAAAAATCATACAATCACAGATCATTTTGTATACCATAAACAGTGAGTTTATATCAAGCAGAGAGCTTGAGGCTCAACATTTTAACTCTATAGTGGCAGGTTAACCATTTGAGCTCTGAATTTTAAAAGAACAGCTCAGAAGAAACCACAGACCATCGATCACTTTTCCTCACACTCCAGACAAGTGGTATCACAATAATCTGTTGACATAGGTACAAAAACTCACCAGACGAAAACTCACAATCAAACGTAAATAATATAGGGAATTCCCAACACAATCTAACATGCCATGGCCTATCAATCAAATGGGAATTTTCATTTAATAGCCACTTCTCATTCACACTCCAGCATGAACATTGGCGGCCAACATTTTTTTCCCAAGTGACTTTGCTTCCTGATGTTACAACAAAACTAACAAATAATAAACACAAATACAGAGAATTCTCAACACAAAATGCCACAGCCGACCAAATGGGAACCATCCAAATGAGAACCATATTCACAAATGAGAACCAACATTTCTGAATCCAAAGGCGACAAATGAGAATCAAATTCTCTCAAACAAGAACCCACATCTCCCATTCCCCCTTGGTTTCCCAGGAACAACTAATGAGCTGTAAATCCAAACCAGTTTCCCTAGTTCCACTTAACCTCTTGTCTTCCACTCCCAAATCGGTGCCTCAAGACAAATCCGACAGAGAGGTGTGAAAACCCCCTATTTGGGTGGAAACAGGGTCTTAGAGCCCTGGAGAACTTTACTTACAAATGGCCGTGGGTGTTGCAACGCTTCTCAAATCTGTTTCCTTCTCCTCAACTCAGTTCAGGTTGTGGGAGTTGTGTCTACTTCAGGGTGACAGAGATGGGAATTCCCTGGAGCTGTCCCTTGCTCTCTCACCGAAAAAGAAGCCAATCCTTCCAGTGAAGACCCACAGCTTGTCCCAGGGCTGTTCCCTGCTTCCTCTAGCAGTCGCAGGGTGCCAATCCACTGGATTCCCCAGGGACACCAAATTCTGTTACTGAAAGTTCAGCACTTGTCCCCAAGGCCGCATCAGAAGAATAAGGACAAGTGGTTTGAGGAGAAGGAAAGAGGAGTTTATTAATTTGCTGGCAAATGAGGAGGCTGGCAGTGCCAGCGTCCTCAGTAGAAGTATTCTGAAGGACCAAAGTGTGAAGTGGCATGAAATCTTGTCAGGAGATTTAATTAAAGGAATTAGGGAGATATAACTAGAAAATTCTTGGTGGTACTGGGGAAATTTGATTTAAGTATTCAATTATTTGAACTAGATCACCTATAGAGACCCTACCACTCCTATGAGCCCAGTTGTTCCCATCTTAATCTCTGGAACAGCTGTTGTCAGCTCTCTATAGAGCTTTTGGACTATACATTATGTAAATCAATCTCAACCACATTATATTTGTCTGGCAAGGTAACTAATACCTAGATTAGATTGTAACACTAGATTAGATTGTAACAATTGTTTATTATATAAGGTATAATAATGGCATAGGATTCCTTTATATATATATAAAATTAGCCGCGCATGGTGGCATATGCCTGTAGTCCCAGCTACTCAGGAGGCTGAGGCAGAAGGATTGCTTGAGCCCAGGAGTGTGAGGTTGCTGTGAGCTAGGCTAATGTCACAGCACGCTAGCCCGGCAACACAGTGAGACTCTGTCTCAAAAAAAAAAAAAGAAAAAGAAAAAGATATCATTCTACGGAAGTTCATTCATTCAGCTGATATTTATTATGTCCTGTGCTGTGTCAGGCACTGTACTAGGAATTGCATTTTCAATGGTGAAAGTGAGCATTATCTGTGTCCTCCCTGTGTTTAGCCTAGTGGAAGTATTACAGGAAGAGGAAGAGACAGGTACAAAACGAGGTCACTAAGTAAGTTTTATGGCAGGGAGGGTCTTAATGAGTTACTATACTATAATGAGAATGTTTGTCAGCAAGGAGAGGAGGCTGCCAAAAGACAAAGGAAGACAAGCAGAAGGACAAGAATAAACTATTGCCTGCTTTAATGATTTGATCTAGAGCCAGCAAAATTGGCTAGCAGGCGTGTACCCTCACTCCTATTGCTTAAAAAGAAAAAGTTTTCCATTTCGATATGGCAGAATTCTCTATTTTCAGAAGCTCAGAGAAAATGGTTTGAAATAGCACAAAATGACAATACAGACATGCCTTAAACTCCATGCTTCAACTTCCCTGATTGCAAATAGGAAGACTACTTATTAGAATAGAAATGGGAATTCCTATTTCCCTTATGCCCTTTTTTTGTGGATTCTGTGAGTTTCTTATTAAATAATGGACAGTGAAACAAATTGCTTTTATTTCTTGAAGGGCTTTTTCTTTCTCACATGATTTTGAACTTTTTCTTCCCTTTTTGAGCATTCATATAGATGAGCATATTTTAAAAACTGACCAGAATAGAATAGTAAACATATTTGGTAAAGCAACTGATTGTCACTATGGCAACATTGAATGTATTTGACATTTAGTTTTTCCATTATTCTCTGTTGCTATAGTAATGAAACCCTGGATCCTGACACCATTTCCAAATTCTATTAAAATAAAGCCCTTCTCATTCTCCAAGAAGGAGGGAGAGCCAGTACTATTAATGCACAAGATGTATTAGACTATTTTCTAGCACTAAGACACAGATGACATGAGACACACTTTGCTGCACTTTAATCAAACTAAAAAAATGCCTTAAAAGCAGAAAAATAAAAAGGAAGAAACCCAGAAAGTATCCCGAAAGTAATTTTTAATTAAAATTCAGCCTTTTATCTTACAATATAAAAAGAGCTTTAATTTATGACATATTAAAATTTAACATCCAATATCGGTACATAAAGAAGAGCAGAATTTTTTTTTTTGTTTCTTTTTAGGATAAAATATAGTAGAATAATGGCAATTAAGGGCCTCAAAAATGAGTAAAGAAATTACTTGGTGTTTTGTGGGGCTTGTTTGCTTAAGACATTATATGATCTACTCATCCATTTTTAAACTTATGACTAGGAACCAGAATATTACTACGTAATTATTAAATTGTTATATACAGTAGCAGAAACATACTTCACCTACACATTTTTTATTAATGGAGAAAATAGGGACAGATTAGAAAACGAAGTAGGTGAGAGGATAGTAAGAATGCAGTGTAGAAGAAAAGAAGGGATATTAAAAAGGAAAGTTGGTGATAATGTAATAGAGTTAGTACAAGACAGGACCAAAAAATATGAAAAGCAGAGGGCTCTGACACGAGATAGGGCCAAAAATCCAGAGAGGGACGTTTTATATGACCTATTGCTGATATTATATGTGTTACTGATCTAATACCAAATTATTCAGGCTATCAACAGCTATATAAATTGCCAATGATGCCTGAAAGTTTATTCAACTCTGTAATAATTTAGAAAAATTGCTTCTTGCTCACAGAGAATATATTCATAATGGTTAAAGGAAGCATAGGTACTGGAATCAGAGGGATCTATCTTAGTTCCACCACTTCCTTCCTCGTGATATTGAGTAAGCCTCCTAACTTGTCTGAGCCTCAGTTTCCCTTTTCATAAAATGGCAACATGCCCTAAACTCATGCCTCAGTTTCCCTAACTATAAATCCCTTAGAAAATATGTGCAAAGAACTTAGCACAGTGTCTAGTATTTAGTACACATCCTGTATATGTAGTTGTTGTTGTTATATTTTCTAGCTAGGAATTATGGAAATGGGATGAATAAGGAAAGGACAAAACCGGGGTCTATTTTATTACATGCTTTTTGTCTTTTGTTTCTGTGGTCATGAAATTTTTGGGAAATCAAATAATTTTATATAGAAGAACATGCTATTTGAAGTGGCAGAACACAGCCCTTTGAAGTAAAACATGATACAGTGGAGAGAACATACAGCAGGAGCCAGGAGACTCGTTATGTGTTCTCAGGTTGACCACTAACTAGTGACCTTGGAGAAGCTAAAAACCACTCTGGACCTGCTTTCTGTTTTATAAAATGGAGATAAAAAGATATCCTGGGAACAGAAATGAAAGGATACAGATTATAAATTAAAGTATTATAATTAATAATCTTCTAATTTATCTTTTTTATAAAGTTACAAATTATTTTTAAAAATGATCAGTCACCAGGATCCCCCACATCCAACTTTTGTTAACTATGGTTTAAATCTAAATTTTGATATCTTGGGCTTGCAGATATCAACAGTATCTTAATTCGTTCAGGCTGCTGTAACAAAAATACCATAGACTAGGTATTAAACAACAAACATTTATTGCTCACAGGTTTGGAGGCTGAGAAGTCCAAGATCAAGGTGTCAACAGATATGATGTCTGCTGCAGGCCCACTTCCTGGTTCACAGATAGCTGTCTTCTCTCTGTGTCCTCACATGGCAGAAGTGGCAAGAAAGCTCTCTGAAGTCTCTTTTATAAGGGCACTAATCTCATCCATAAGGGTTCTACCCTCATGAACTAATCACCTCTCAAAGGCCCCACTTCCTTATACCATCACCTTGGGGGCTACGGTTTCAACATAGGTTTTTTGGGAGAGACACAAACATTCAGTCTGTAACAAATGGTATAACGTGTTAAATGGTGTAAAGACAGTACTAGCGTCTGAGAGAAGAAGACAGATAAAAATGGAGGTACACTATTTATTTCTGGATCTTATAAAGTGCTTTTCTCCCCACCTTTTTTTGTGTCCCCTCTAACTTTTCTCTTTGGAAAAACATGTATACATACTGCTTTTATAGTTGAACAACCCAAAAAGCTTGCCAGGAATCATAACTCCTGTCTTTAAAAACTTTAAATGAGTTGAATGAAAGTTAAATGAAAGTTTTCTAGTCAAACTCAGGATTCTATTTACATGTGTGCTGCTGTTATTGTTTGTTGATCATGGCCTCTTTTACAGCCCACACAGAAAAATAATCTCAACAGGAAAAAAAATCAAGAACTTTGCCTATAGAAAAAAACAGGCTGTGGTGTTCAGGGTTAGGTGTTCCATGGAAATCGGTAAGGAAGTGAAGTCCAAGCAATGGACAACATGGGATAAAACAGCTTTCAGTCAGTTGGTAAATAATGATGGATTCACTGATGAAAGCTACTGTGCAATGAAATTACATGATCATTGTCCATTCTGCAACCCGAAATCTAAATTTTTTGCTAATAAATAATAAATGCAAGGTCTGTTCTAGGTGCTAGAGATAAAATGAAGACTAATGACAAGACACCTGCCTTTGAGAGCTTCCAACCAGTTCCATAAATGTTAGGGAAAAAATGATAGATTGTGGGGAGAATTGTGTTTTCTTCTTACTCCATGAAAATCTTTCAAATATTTTGGCCACCTTTAAAGCAATCTCCTTGCAAGTACCAATCACATCCATTTTAAGTGTTGGTACAATGTGAGGTTTAAGTGCACAGACTATTTGGGTTTAAACTCCAGCTTTACCAACTGTACAACTTAGAAAGATACCTGACATTTCTTGGCCTCAGTTTCTTCACGTAAAAGGTGTGAAGAATACTAGTAGTCTTTCCATATAGGGCTGTTATATTAGTTAAATAATTAATATATATGAAGCCCTTGGATCAGTGCTTGACACAGAATATTATTCAATAATTATTTGCTAAATGATTCAAGAAAAGAGAACTGGCCAGTGAATGAAAATCCACTCTAAAAATCCAACTCTAAAAATCTGTGAAATTCTTATAAGAAGGAAATCAAGAATGCACACACATAAAAGCAACCAAGAAGTTACAAAATGTCATAGTAATTTCTCACACTGAGAAAACAGCATGCATAGTCTTTATTGCTAAAACGAAATTTATGTATCTGTTTTTATGTTGACACATAATCCTATAAAAACAGTTGGATCAATTTTCACTAAATCACTAAATATTCAGGGTATATTTGGGAGGCGGTGATTAAAATATAGGCTATTTTGCATAAATAAAATTCATTCTGCAGGGGACTCAAAGAAACAAATGGCTGGCTATCCTATAGAAATATTGAAATTGTTATTCAACCAGAGGCCACTTGACTGCCAAAGAGTAGAGATATACTAAAAGTGATTTTTAAAAATAAGCTCCAAATAGAAAGTCACCAGGACACACGTTCCAAATTGCAAGCATAGATTTGTAATTGATCTGTTTCTTCCATGGGAAATTCCACATATAGGTGCACTGGAATGAAGAACAACATGAATGTTTATAAAGGATTGTTAATCCTTCTCCTAAATCATCACTGGTCCATCTTATTTCATAAGCTGTTGCAGTAGAAACCAAAGTTTGGCTAACATCCTACTATAAATAAAAACGGCAACTTAACCACAGTTTATGCTAGTTGGAGTGCCAGGACACATTTGACTTCTCAAGATTTGATACCAGACAGATCTTTGAAACTTAAATCTGTCATTTCTATTTCATGTAATAATGATTACCGTTTTTAAATAGCTACTGTCCTGACATTTCCTATTTTTTCCCTATTTTTCCCAATTGTACGGGGGGAAAAATCTAAAGAGAAACAATTGCAAAAATTTCTATAGGAGCTATACTGGTTTTCCATTCAACGGAAATTTTTAGAAACATGAGATTTGCTGTTGAAAAGCTTTTAAATGTCATTTTACAAACCATTATAATTTACCTGACGGATGATGAAAATTGCAAGCAATTTGGTGGAACGCCACAGAGACAAAACAGAGTGAGTTTTATTTTGTTTAGTGTTCAGTTTGTTTTAGCAAATTTATTTTTGCCAGCCTAGGTGCCAGTAATGTGCTAGGTGCTAGAGATAAAAAGATAAAAGGTACAGTATGATATCTAAATAGAATATGTAAAACTCTTAAGAAAAAGAAAAAGTTGATCTGTTCTAACGTTGTCATGGAAGAATGGGTTTTGAAGAGAATGAGAACATGTCACAACGACAAGACAAAGAGGGAGCAGGGCATCACAGGAAGAGGAAACAGCACGTGCAAAGGCAAAAACAGAGATAGGAAACAGCACGATACAGTAAGTGTAGTTTTTCTTATAACGTAGGTTATAACATGTTCACTGAGTTATTTTTTTCATAAATAAACTGTGTTTGGAGACAAAAGAGAAAAAGTGATTTTTTTCCTTCCCTTTTGTTAAGTAATAAGCAAGGAAATAGAAATATTTTAGTTATCTATTATATTTCCATTCTGAGACTTTTAATAAGCTGTGGCTAGGCAGTCTAGAACAGTGTTGTCCAATAGAAATAAAATGCAATACATATGTGTAAGTTCAAATTTTCTATTAGCCACATTTTAAAAAATAAAAAACCACAGATAGCCAAACACATCTTGAGAAATAAAAACAAAGTTGGAGGCATGACACTTCCTAATTTCAAACTATATTACAAAGCTCCAGTAATCAAAACAGCATGGTAATGGCAAAAAACACAAACATAGACCAATTGAATAGAACAGAGAGCCCAGAAATATATCTGCTCATAAATAAATAAATCCATGGTCAATTAATCTTTCATAAAGGTGCCAATGAATATGCAGACTACATAATAGAAAAAGGATAGTCTCTTCAATAAATGGTATCAGAAAACTGGATATCCACATGCAAAAGAATAAAATTGGGACCCTTATTTTATACCATATACAAAAATTAACCCTAAATGGATTGAAGACTTAAATGTAAGACCTGAAATCACAAAATCCCTAGCTGAAAACATAGAAAAAACTTCCTTGACATTGGTCTTGGCAATGCCTTTTTGGATAAGACACAGAAAGCACAGACAACAAAAACAAAAATAAGTGGGATTACATCAAACTTAAAAGCTTCTGAACAGCAAAGGAAGCAACCTATAGAATGAGAGAAAATATTTGCAAACCATGTATCTGATAAGGGGTTAATATCCAAAATATATACTGAACTCACATAACAAGTTCTCGTATTTTTTCAACAACAAAGTTTCTTTTGTTCTACTTAGGCAAAAGTAGAGACATGCTTCTTTGGCAAAGTCATAAGTAAAAATCTGTCAGATTAAACTGATCATTACATTTCAAAGAACATATTTCATAAGCATTTGTTTTATGGAAGAGAATTCCTCCAAAAATATCCAGCAAGGATTCACCATTCATCCAGAATATTCCATCATTTATTAACCAAATCTTTTTTTAGTGCCTATTATCTTCTAGTCACTGTGTTAGGCAAAGAAATTACTACAGTGAACAAGAAAAACCCCAGCCACATAAAATATGTGATAACAGCTGTCACAGGAAAGGCTGTGATGAGAGCTCGTTGGAGTAGTGTTGCTAGATGTAGCAAATAAAAATTTTTACTTTTTAGAATTTAGCTAATAAAAAATGGGATGCCAATATTGCATTGGGTATAATTATACTAAAAATTATTTGTCTGAACTTCAAATTTAACTAAGTGTCCTGTCTTTTATCTGGCAAACCTACACTGAAAGAAAACTTGGAAGTGAAGGTAGGGTGGGTGAATGGACAGAATGGAAGGCTTCCTTCAGAAAGTAATTTCTCAAATGAATTCTGGGCCTAGCAGGGAAGAGGCAGGGAGAAATCTTTCTGGGAGGAAACACAGCAGTGCAAACTGAGTCTCCAGGCCACCGTAGAGTCCCAGAACTGAAAGAAGCAAAGGGACTGGGGTAAGGAAAAAGGATGGTGGGTAATGTAGAGGGATGAAGCCTGAGGGAGATACAAGGGCCTTATCTTTCACGGTTTGGTAAGGAGTTTGTACTGTATCATAAGAGTGGTGAGATTCCACTAAAGAACTTTAAGCAGCATATTTTGGCTACAGAATGAAGAACGGACTACGGATACAAAGGACTGCAGACAGAATGCTGGGAGACCAGTTAGGAGGCTGCTCAAGTAATTCAGGTGAGAGTCAGTAGAGGCCTGAAGCAGTGGAAAGACAGGCCCATAAATAACACTTGAACTTGAGGTGGCAGAGAAAAGAGGCAACTGAAAAAAGGGGTAAAGAGGACTGAGAGGGAGGAAAACCAGGAGAAGCACGTATCAGAAATAACAGTGAAGATTCCTGTGCTGACTTTTTATTAAAAGAAAGGAAATGTCAGAGGCATAACTAACACCTCTTCAGTGGGATTTAGAAAGCAGACAAGAAATGAACCATCACTTCATCTGCTTCTCCATTGAAGGGTTATTTTAATCAGTGAGACAGAATGAGCTTTATTCATAAAACACTTGGAAATCCTGAAAAAAAGAAAAAAAGTAATAACGGTGAAGAAATGGTCAAGTCAAATGTTTTTTGAGAAGTATGATAAGGTCTGAGACGTGACTCCCAGATTTAGCCATAAGGAAACCACCGGTGACCTTTGGCAAGGGCAGTCTCAAAGGAATGGCTGAGGACAAGGTAGGTCGCAGCTGGCTGAGTTTCTACTCAAGGTGATGATGGCCTTGGAAACCTGAGGGACGTCCCCTTGTTCTCTGCCCTTTTAACAGGTGAAGGTCAAAGACAAGAGTAGAGTTTGGAGATGTAGCGGCCAGTGCCCCAATCAGTCACAACAGCGCTGCAAGCAGTTCGCTAGGAGCCAATCCTTTCCTAGAGCCCACTTGACTGACAGAGCCACTCGCCAAAGACTGAGCGCAGAGCGGGAGGGAAGCACGAGGGGGCGGAACTCCAGGGCACTAACCCGGAACCGGTTTGGGACTCGATTCCCATTGTGAGCCCAGACCTGGGGCGGGCTCTCAGCCAGAATGGCAATACCCTTTAGGCCAATGGATGAGCCGCAGAAAATGAGCGGCAGCCATAGTACCCAATGTGACAGGAGATGGGCGGGCAAAGTTGGTGGGCGGAGAATCAACGGAGCATATTTTTTTTCTATCCCCCCTTAGGGGCGATCTTGCAGAGATGCCGTTGGGGTCGCAGGTGTGCGTTTTTGAGCCGGAGGAGGCAGCCCGGGAAGCCGTGGTTCCAAGAACGGTGGGTGCCGTCTCACCGGGGAGGGTCCCGGAGGGGTCAGCGGTAGGCGGCCGTCCCACCGCTGAGGGCTGTGGCCCTGGCTTTGCAGCGTAGCGGGACTACGCGCCCGGGAGAAGTAGTCGCCTGACCGGTGGAGCTGGTGAGGGCCTAAGCCGCTGAAACAAGGCTGCAGAAGTTTCTGGGCACTCAGTCAGGACTCTCATTTAATATCCAGAGAGAGAAATCTCCTTCCAGGTTGTCCCGCCTCCCACCAGGACTCCTACCAGGTGCAGCGGCATCGTTGTAGCTGAGTCAGGTGCGCGCCCCTGCTCCTGGGTGGCCTCCAGTCTTCCTTGATTCTTCCCAGGGGCTACTTCTGGATGGTCCCTAAGGAGACAGCAGGGAGGAGGTGAAAGGTACTTTGATAACAGGCGACTCTTAAGTAAACTTTAGTTATTTGCCTACTACAAGTTTTAGAGAAGAGCATCCTGTTCGGCAGGGACGTGAATCTCATAAGAATATAGGGGAGGGGAAAGCCACTCTAACGAAAAGATTTGGATGGGGGTTGAGAGAAGTTTGTGGATTTGTGTTGCTTTTCTTCTTGAACTACTTAATGAATTTACCGTCGAATTTTTTTGACCCACAATTTACCGTCTGCTTTTTCTCATACCTCTTAATTGTCTTACCATGAAGCATCTCTAGGAACTTCATTCTAGTGTTAGTTCTTGTAAAAAGTTACCCCGTTATAATATGCCATTGGCGGTACATCATCTTCACAAGGATTACTTAAGTGAACTACATATCATTCCTGTTTCCCACCAGCAAAGAGTGATTGTGAAATGAGATTTCAGGCAAATGGCTGTTCTGTGTAATTTGGCACAGAAAGGTCTATAAATTTTAGAGGTTGCAACTCTTGAATTCCTTCCTGAAAAGACAGGAAGTACAACCAATATAAAACAGGTAACATTTAGTATCTAAAATGGCATCTTTTCACATTTTATGAGGTGTTAAGTCCCTAGCAGCAAGAATAGTGTCTGACACATAGTAGGAGCTTAACAGGAATTTTTTGAGGACATTATTGGGGAAGGGATGGCAGAAAACCCAAGCTTCTGTTACATGGGTACCAAAATATAAAGGAGGGAACAGAAAGACAAACATTTCTGGAAATGGCTTTTATCCCTGTAAGCATAGCTACCAAATTTCAACAACTCAAGATGCCTTGATGTTAACACTTTCTTGCACTTAATCAGAAAACGTCAAAATTGTAGTCAAAAGTTTTCACACAGTTAAGCCAAGACTGAAAATCTAAGGTTCATCTCAATACCAATTTCACTGAAGTTAAAAATGTGTTAAAGTCCATTTTACCAATGAAATAGTTCGTCAGTTAGGGACAAAGGGATGACACTTTGTAAGCTACAGGTATGAAGTTAGGAATTGTTGGGAAAAAATAGGCCATGCAAATAGCAACAACTGCTGCCAAATTTTAAAAATGTATTGACTCAGTGGTAGGTTAAAAAGGGCTGCTATTTCTGCCATGTACCAATAAATTTACAACTATCCAATTACTAAATCAGTCTCACATTCTAAGAGCAGCAATATTTGATGGCAGATATCTGCACAAACACTTCATATCTGGGTATCTGCTATTGACAACTTAAGTAATTGTTTTATTATATACTTATATTTTTGTTATATTTTATAGCTTATATATTATTATAGTAACAGTGCCTCCATATAAAAGGTAATCTGTTTGAACTTCAAAAATATATAAACGTTCACAGATATATTTGTCCCTTTTAGTACATTTTTTAGCAAAGAATATGGTCTTACTTAGCCAGCATTAATGATTTATAATATTTGGCCCCAACCTTCTTTTCTAGGTTTAATTCCTGGTACTTCTCTCCTTTATTTCTGCCCCTCATTAGTTTTTTTGTTTTATAAGACCCATATCAAATACTAATTCCTTCTCAAAACTCTCCTTGATCTTGTCAAAGATTTCTGCTTCTCCTGAACATCCAGGCTATTTTGTTAGGACTTCTTTGTTGTACTTTTCATATGTTTACATTGTTCATCCAGTAAAGAAATACTTGCCTACTGTGTCCAGATACTGTACTAGGTACTGGATAATAGCAGACATTTGTGGGCTTACTATATCTTAAGCATCCTAAGCTTCTTAATTGGATTATCTCTTTTAATCCTCAAAACATTATTAGTCTAATATTATTACCATTTCTAGATGAAGAAACAAGTTTAAGAGGTTAAGTAATTTGCTTGAGATTACAGAGCTAGTAAGTGGTGGAACTGGCATACAAACCTAGGTAGTCTGTATTTCGCAGCCTTTACAGACTCCATTACAGTTTTTTCATGTGCATTTTTTTATGCATCTGTGTTTTTACAGGTTTTACTAGGTTGTGAATTATTTGATAGCAGGAATAATATATTCATCTTTCATCCTTTATTGCTCCTAACGTAAAATAAGCAATTATTGAACAGCCTGTTAGTGGAAGAATGTAGCAAGGACATCGGACTTAGATGAATACGAACAGCGAAGATGTCCTGAAGCAGGAGATGTTTAAACTGAGTGTTGCAGGATGAGTAGGCATTGGCCTGACAAATGGCAGGCACCATAGGACTTGAGAAGATGGACTAGAGAAATACATGTGTGATAGTCCTAGGGCAGGGATCATGACAGCTAGAGCTGTGCCATCTAATACAGTAGCCGATAGCCACATGTTACTATTGAGCACTTGAAGTGTGGCTAGTCCAAATTGAGATGTAAAAATGTAAAGTATAAAATACCGACTGGATTTTGAAGACTTAGTATGGAAAAAGAATGTAAAGTATCTCAATAATTATTTATGTTGAAATGATAACATTTTGGATATATGGGGTTAAATAAAATACTCATTTTTACCTGTTTCTTTTTTTTAATGTGGCTACTAGAGGACTTAAAACTATATATAAGGGCTCTCATATTTCTGTTGAACAGTGCTGATCTAGAATTTAGGGGAATTTCAGAATTACTGCTGCTATGTTTATGCACCTGCATGTATGCAGTGTTTGTTGGAGAGAGTGGGTGGGGAAAGTGGTTTGGGAAAGTAGGAGTTGTTGGAGGTGACGAATAAGACTGGAAAAGGTAAGTATGAAGGTGTAAAGGTAGGGCTTCAGATAGGCTATATAATAGGAACAGAAAGCAAAGAGTAAACCTACCTCTTAATTGCAATGGAAAGCCTTTGAAAGGTTTTAAACACTCAGTACATATTTGTTGAATGAAGCAATGTGTCTTAATTACTCAATTCAATAATGGATGTTTCTGATTTGTACTCCTAATTCAGTCTTAATTCTTTCAAATGAAGATATGGGTAGGTGTATAAAGACATTCTACTTAGAAGAAAGTTTGGTTCTCAAAAGCGAGCAGACCGTTTCTTCTTAAGTCTAAATTGACTTAGCTTGTATGCTTTTGATGTATTTTCAACAAATAGAACTGTGAGTTGGTCCTTACAACTAGGCATATTCTTCTTGTATCTGGCATAACATCCTATTAGGCATATTTTTCCAAAAATAAACCAGCTTTGTCTATATTTTAAGACTTTTGTAGCAGATGAAGTCTTTAATCATCTCTGAAAGGAATTTCTTATCTATAGCATTTGTATTCCACCTTGTCCTTCTGTACATATTTGTGCAAGTAACACTTGACTCTCTAGCAGGGTGCTTCTTAATCCTGGCTGCAAGTGAGAATCACTTGAAGAGCTTTTAAACTCCCAGTGCCTAGCCCTATTCCACAGATTGTTTTAATTGTTCAACGATGAGGACTGGTTATAGATATTTTTTAAAAGCTCCTTAGGTGATTTTTAAAAATCCTTGCATGCTGTAAACCTGGATGGTCTGATATGTTAGCTAAGCACGTTGCTATTAAATTCTTGAAATCTGACTAATACAAAATGAGATGTGCTATAATTGTAAAATACACACTGTATTTTAAACTTAGTGGAAAAAAACAAGACTGAAGTCTACCATTAATTTTACATTGATTATATGTTAAAGTGATAATATATTGAATATATAGTATCTAGGGTCAAATAAAATATTTTAAAATTAATTTCACCTTTGTTTTGTTTTTATTATACTGTGACTGCTAGGAAATTTTAAATTACATGTGTGGATTACGTATTTGTATTGGACAGTGCTGCTCTAGTCTATACTGTTGCTACTCAAGGTGTGGTGCAAGGACCAGCAGCATCAGCGTCATTTGGGAGTTTGTCAGAAATGCAGAATCCCGGTCCCACCCCAGACCTTCTGAATCCAAATCTGCATTTTAACAAGATCCTCAAGTGATTAGTATACATGGTACAGTTTGAGAGATGCTGCTCTAGCATTAGCTTCACAATTTTTTTCAATTTCATAATTTTTCTCATTTCTTCTTTTTCATTGTAGAGGCTGGTAAGTTTTTGTATTCATGATCCCAGCTTTGTCTCATTTGTCTATTAGAATCATTTGTCTTCTTGTCATTTTCTGTTTTTAATTCTTTCATTTTTTATAGTTTTATTTCTTTATATTTTCAACACTCGCTGCTTTTTAACTTAAGTTCCATTAACTTATGTGAGTAGAATTGGTATGTATTCGTGTATTATATGTAATATGTGTCCATAAATACTTATATGCTATTATAAACATGCATGATTTTTCTGGAAAGAATTTCTAAGAAATTGTTAATATTATGTTGGTGGTAGAGTTTCACTTCGTTTTGTACTTTTATTTAGGTTTTATAAACGTATATTTTTTTAAAAAATCAACAGATTTGTGAGTTGTAGATTTATGGGGACTTTGAAAAAATGTAGTTTTCTGTAAGAAAAATCCTTCATAAGTAGATTTTTAATATAATGTCAATCATCTCAAAGTAAAGTAAAACAAATGTGCTATCTGCTAACAAACAGCCACATGGCTGAAAGAGAAATGACTGTACATGTGATCCTTAGAGCTGGCGATTGGTGGTAGAGTTAATGCGCCTGTTGCAGAACATAGCATGTTCTGTGTCTGTCACTGTTCCTAAATTGATCTGTGAATACACGTGCACATGTGGACATACACACACATTTCCTTTCCCAATTTTGTTGGCTTGGATTAACTATAGCATTTATTCAGGGATGATGTACTAAGATGCAGCCATACTCTAGTATGATATATATGGCATATATTCCATTATGTGACCTAGTATCATTTATCCAGTCGCCTGTTGGTGAATATTTGTATTTTTAACATGCTTTTACCTTAAAAATATGATAGTGGTTTTTAAATGGTTCAAAAAGCTGTGTAAATACCATGAGACATTCTGTATCTTTTGTAAACAAAATCCATCCTTATCACACTGTAGACATTTAATCTGATATGGAATTTATTGTAACTTTGACTCCTGTCCTATTTTTAAGGACATCTAATCTGCCAATTCTGTTTTGTCAAAATGTCTTTGATCATCTCTTATCACCAGTCAGTACTGCTTAAGTAGAAATATAGCCTGTTTGCTGAACATTTTTTTCTTTAGAGTTTTGTATAACCTGTTAACTGTTACATTCTCTGGTGTAGTTACAGGGTGGGTAGTTTATCTGATGTCTTTACTTATTCTCATAAACTGCTTCTAGCCTATACTGACTTGGGCTGCCTTTTTCTTATAAGCATATGTGCTTTGTGTGCCTATGGAAATTTCAGTTTCACTGGCTTCCCTGCCTTGAATTATTTTTTAATTGCTCTCTTTATTTTTTTTCCCATCGCCTGAGCACCTTATTTTAAGTATGATTTTTACCTATTTGTTAGGCACAATGCCATATATTGAAGATACTGTCTTTGGAGCAGGTGGACTACCATCTCCAGGATCCTCAGAGGTGCAGCAAATGGTAAAAGGAAAAAAGCCAAGTTTTGACTTCAGTAATTCCTTCAAGTATCCTGCAACATAGAGTACTAAGGAGAAGCATATTGGGGCTGGTTTAGTGATACGTAAATCAGTTTGTCTCAATTCTTTTTATTGTGGCTTATAAACATGGTACCTCTTGAGTATTTTCAGTCTTCTGTAGAGGGAAGCTGAACACTTGCCCACTCTATTGGGTAATTGAATTATCTAGGAATGTTAGGCCAGAATGCTAATTAAATTTGATCCTGTAAAATTCTAAGCATTCTAGAATGTTCACTAAACTGACTTGGAATCAGATGCTGAAATGTTCCATTTTCTTAATTTTATTTATTAGGTTATATTTGATATATGCAGAAATACAATAGTATAGCTGTAGTATTCTAATAAACTGGCTCCTTGATGGTTTATTAGCACTCAAAAAAAAAATCCTAATTTGTAACATTTGTCAATTCTGTAGTATAAGTACTGCCATCTTGGCCAATTTTTTAGCTCCCACTGGGTCATTACTGACTGTAAAATTGGAAAAAGATATGCACAATTGACTCTGGGGAGCTCTCCCAGTCAGGCTTCAACACACCCCTAATGTAGTTTATATGTTATGAAGCTTAATAGTAAATACCTGTGGGCTTACCACTCAACTTAAGAACTGGAACAGATCTAGTTTTGTGACCGTTCTGTTGCCTTTTGTCAAAATTATTTAAAGATTTTGACTTGGAATAATAGATACTTAATAATGCTTAGTTTGTTCCAGGAACTGTTCTTTGTATTTTACTAAATCTTTTAATCTTGTAGTATCTCTGTGAAGCAATGTTATCATCATCATTTTACAAATGAAATTGCACATTGGGAGGTTAAGTAAGGCCACACAACTAGGAAGTGGCAGAGCCAGGATTTAACCCAGGCAGTCTGATTCCAGAATCTGCTTATAACCGCTACACGCACTGCCTGTTTTGATGATGTTTTAATTTGTGAAATGCCTTTGCTTATATTCTAGTGACAAAAGGCTTATATTTATCAAGGCAGTATATCCCTAGGACAATATCAAGAGTGCTGCCACTGATTACACGTTCCGGTTTAGTGGATTTGAATTTTAATGTTAAATGTCTCTTGAGAATTTCTAAAAGTCTACTAGTCTACTTTAGAAATAGTTTGCCTGCAACCTTTTTTTTTTTATTTTTGCATATTTTGCCCTTATTTGTGAGTGTATGAAAATGACAGTGATTTGAGAATTTATTTTCTGCTGTTTGGGATTTTTAGTTCTCTCTGACCTCCATTTCAGCAGCAAGTGCAGTTCAGGAGATGGTTGTTCCACATGAGTGATTAGAAACAAGATGTCATGCTGGGCATATTTTTAGTGTTGTTATTAGATACATACAAAGTCAGCTGAACAAAGATTACTGGGAGTTTGGAAAAGAAAATGCTTAAAAGTTTTACTGCAATGGTAATTAAAAAATGCATTGTTCTTATAGTTTAAAAATAAGGAATTAGCATCCACTTTTCAGTCCAAAAGAGAAAAGGCTCAAACAATGATAGAAAAGACTTTGTGAAATTTCTGATTAAATTTAGCCTTGCTTAATTCCTATATTTTTGCTTCAGTAGAGGATACTGTTTTTATTGTGAATCACTAAAGAAATATTTCTCACACTAATAGAAATTTTAAATTGGCAGACGTTAAAGTATTTGAGAAGAAACCACAGTTGAAAGGTAAACTGAGGCACAATAAAATGTTAAAGAGTTTGTGCAAACAGTGATTCATGAATTAGGCAGCTCCAAACCAGAAGTGGTTTGGGGGGCTCTGCAGAGGGAATATAAGGGGAAGGCTTGTGTAGGGTTAACATGAAAGTAAAGCAAAGCAAATATTTGGTTGGTTACAGTTAAAAGGTTGCCTTATTTGGTCTGTCCTGCTGAAAGTCTCTTGTTATGTAAGTTGGTAGCTTCTGATTGGCTAACCTTAAGTTGCATTTTTTTTTTTAATATAGACATTTACAAAAAATAGACCAAATTAAGTGTTGCTTATGTTTACAAATTAAGCAAGGTCAATAAAGTCACTTTTGGGGCCTTATTGGCTTTGTCTGCTCAGGGATTCTTCAGGCCTTGTCTCCATTTTAAATTTACTTTAACACATGATAGAGGAAACCCAACTGGTTGAAGCTTTGAGGAAGTTTTCTGCAGAAAACTTATGCAGAATTTTACAGAATATACAGAATTTTATCTGGACCTTCCACATAGATAAGAATCTACTCCTTTTGAAAATCTTTTACCGAATTGCATCTCAAAACTTATGTTTAGGCCGGGCGCTGTGGCTCACGCCTGTAATCCTAGCACTCTGGGAGGCCGAGGCGGGCGGATTGCTCAAGGTCAGGAGTTCAAAACCAGCCTGAGCAAGAGTGAGACCCCGTCTCTACTACAAATAGAAAGAAATTAGTTGGCCAACTAAAGACATATATAGAAAAAATTAGCCGGGCATGGTGGCGCATGCCTGTAGTCCCAGCTACTTGGGAGGCTGAGGCAGAAGGATTGCTTGAGCCCAGGAGTTTGAGGTTGCTGTGAGCTAGGCTGACGCCACGGCACTCACTCTAGCCTGAGCAACAGAGTGAGACTCTGTCTCAAAAAAAAAAAAAGATCATTTTGATATGGATGCTATTTCTAAACATTTTAGCTTTCCCTCCAATTTCATGCCATTGATACAAGGGTATAGTTTTAATAATTATAAAGGTAAACAATGTTTCAAAAATGTAGAGACACACATTGTCCTAAGTTCAGAAAGGAGTAGAAAGATCTCAGGAAATGTAGGCCAGTGAGATCGCTATTAATTCCTGGCAAAATTCTAAAATAAATTATTAAATAGATGTTTTGATAGCATGAGCAAAGAAAGTGCTGATTGCTTGAAAACAGCATAAGTCTACTAAGAAAAAATATGCCAAACTAATCTAATTTCTTCTCTCCCTGGTTCTGCTAGACTAAGAGCAGAAAGGACTGCTATAGACATACGCTATGTGAATTTCATCAGGAAATTTAACAAATTCAGCTGTTGTAGATGAGATGGAGAAGAATGGACTACATTATAGCAGAGTGGGGCATCCCAACTAAAAGTATATGATGTAGTTGAAAGAGTATGGACCAGGGCTTCTTGTCAAAACGGTATTGTAACTTCCCTTTCCTGCTCAAACACAGCAAAGAAAGATAAAATACAGAACGAAAGTTAAAAAGACATGGCCTTGCTCAAAACCAAAATGACTTCTCTGTCCAGCAAAGGAAGAACAGAAGCATACAATACAATGCCAAATGGCATGCAAAGGCTGTAATGCCAGACATAGGCAGAGACAGCTGGAAGTTTGAGTCCTCCAGGGTAGAGAGGCACCAGACAGTCCATGCATGCACATGGGGTGTGTGGGGGGTATTCAACCACTGTTTGTAAGGGCTGGATTTATAGGTTCTGTTAAAAGAAAAAAGAAAGAAGTTTGTACCTAAATAACCCCATAGCAATAACTTACAGGAGGTGAGTAGAAGCTCTCTGCTCTAGGTGGAGTTTTCGTTCATCCTGTCTACATCATGTTTTTATGTAATTGGCTTTGCACTTGTAGCCTTTGGACTTTCTCATCTCTGCTAAGGGTCTCACTGTAAAAACAAATGAATAGCCAATGTTATTCAAAGCAGAAGTCAGCTGCCCAGGGCCCCACACATACATCTCACCTGTTCTCCCTGGCATGGAGTGGGTGAGATGCTTCTTTAGGAAAAACTGTGCATGTCAGCTGCTGCTTCTCATGTCCAAAGCTAGGAAGAAATGGTGCTGCCCAGTAGAGATTTTTCTCCTACTTGCCTCCTCCAATGCCTATTGCCGTTTACATTGTTGTTTTTCTGGAGAAGTCCTATCAGTGTATCACCGTGCTTTCCAAAGTGATTTCTGTTCTGTAAAGTGATGTCTGAATCTTGACATATGTGAGAAAAAATGAACTAGTTTTAAGATATTCATTCTTCTTTAACAATCACATGCTCGGATAAGTTGACACTGAAGAGAAGCATCCCATCTACCCTCCAACCTGAAGTTCGGCGGAAACCTGCCTGGATTCTGTGTTCAACAGAATCGTGTGGCAATCATGGGGATTCTGCAACAACGTGGGTGCACAGAAAACCCTGAACACACACACACACATAGTCTGCAGACAACCCCAGTAAATTATTCAAATGAATACCAACCAGTGCTGTGATCATTTAATAAGAAACTTGGTTTGAATACTTACATATGTGTTTCCCATTAGTGTGCAATTTCCAATTCGCTGCAGTGAAAGGTAGCGGACTGAATGCCAGGGTGTGGAAAAGAGTAAACAGTTCTGCTGTTTTGCAGTAGGAACTGGCCAGGGAAAACCGACACCCTGTGAAACACACCCAGCTCCTGCTTCCCTCAGCCGGAAAAGATGACCTCTGGCCTCTCTTTGTGAACTCTAGTTTCAGAGGGGCGAAAAAGAGATTAGTGACCACCAGGAAAAGGTAAAGTAAGTGACTCGTGAGTGTGTGTGTGTGTGTGTTTATAACATATAAAAAATATTCTCTTTCCTCTCCCTTTCCCTCCTATTTCAACCCCCTTTTCTCTCTCCCCTCCCCAGTAAATCATCTGAAATATAATAAGACTTCTGTGCAGCCTAATGGAGCAAACACTTCTGGGAGAAATTTTCCATTTCTCCATTTTTCTTAGAACATATTTCCCCCACAACTTATTGGTCCTTGTCTGAATACCTGACCCCAACTAGCCAATGAGTCTTGCCCCTATAGTTTTGGACTTGGGAAGGTAGAAAAATCTGCCAACCCTCCCCAGAGGTAGAAACTGTAAGATACAAAAATTGGAAATATCACCCCTGCCACTCCCCCTCGTTTCAGCAATGTGGACAAAACTAATTTTCAGTGACATAGAATGAGGTCTCTGTAAGGAGAGAAGCCCAGGTGTGAGAGAGAGAGATCTGACATCATGTATGTCCCTGATTCTAGTTGTTCTCTTGTCAAGTGACATCTCTGTCCTTCTCATAATTTGGTTGTTAAATAATTTCTTTGATTTAATGAACAAAATTGATTCCTTTTTAAACAAATTGGTTCAAGTTTTAGTGCTGTCATTGAAGCCAAAAGGACTAACTAATACAGCATTAAAAGTCTTCCAGTATATGTCTTTTATCTATGATTAGATTACTCCAAGATGCAACATTTGGACCCATCACCATGGGCTGACTTGCCAACACCTTGCGTAGATGACAACGCTTTCCTCAACTGTGAAAAGACCGCATCCTACAAATGCTTCAAAGGGTACCTTTCTCAGAGGAGATTATATCAGGGCCTCATTTCATCTACTCTTCCTTTCTCTAAATGGTCACACATCCAACCTAAGAAAAAGTCTACCTTGGCTTTACTCACTTGAAGCTGAAGAAGGAGGCAGCTGAATTAACTAGAATTCTGATCCACAAATGTCAGTCTGAGAGAACAAAAAGGCTTGGTGATACCATCTAAAACAGTGATTCAGAGGCAAGGGCATGGGGAAGCGGTGTCCCCAGGAAAACTATATCAGAATCTCCAAACAGGGGTGGGATGAGGGATGCACCCTTAAGAAATATTCATTTACACTCATTGAGTTCTTCCTAATGTTTAAGCTACTCTTTTCTCAAAATGAAGACTTAATTCTGTCCACAGTTTATAATTTACTATGAGTCCATTTAGTCCTAACGACAAAAAAATCATAACTGGACATGGCTCTCAATGAGAAATGCATGCCGAAGTCACTCAGAGAGCATGAAGGTGCTTGCCAGGGTCAGCTAAGCAGTGATTTCCTGACTAGGTGGCACAATCAACTATAAGATATGTTTAAAACAAATTATTGCTAATAATAAAGAACTGAAATTTATAAATTGTTTATTTTATAAAATATAGTGGACTCAAGAAAATCCCTTACATCACTTTTATTCATCTTCACTCTTCTATACTTTTTTGAGAAGAATAAAAATGTAACGGCATTATAACCATTGGGATTTAGAAAGAGTTTTAAACCTGCAATTTAAAATATATATATATATTTGGTTGCTAGATCCACTAATTACAAATTAGATGACCCAGGAATATTTCTTAATCTCCTTTTATTCTATTTTACTATCAAAAATGATAGCAGCAGTACCTATGTCATAGGGTTGCTGTGAGGATTAGATGAAGTAACTTATCAAATATTCTAGCACAGCACCTGGTAGATGTTCAGTATATGCAAATTGAATCTAAGCCTGATTTCTGCAAGGCAATCTATGAGAGGCAACAACACAGATTGGAGAGAATGTGTCAGTCAGAGATGTCTGGGTTCAAATCCCTGTTCTATCATTTATAATACTAATTCTATGAACTTGGATAAGTTTCTTCGCTTCTCTAAATGTTAGGCTCTTAACCTGTAAACTATAGACAATGACATCTACTTTGCAAGTCCATTGTGAGGATTAAATGTATTAGGGAGCAAACGTGTGATGAATGCTCATTCTGTAGAATGTATTTAATAACAATAACATTATCACTATTATTATTATTAATTAGAGAGGAATAAGAAGGAAAACTATAGCTGAAGACTCCCTAAATGAAAAAAAAAGAAAGAAAATAACCCCCAAAAATAAAACAAGATTTTCCAATTTCCTTTACCCTTAAAATCCACCCAAAAAAGAATTCCTTCCTAACATGAGTGAACATGAAGGTGTTTTCTTTCCCTCATCCCCTGAGATGGTAGCAGAAATGGAACTGGTGAGCAGGCCCAACTCAAACAAAGATAGCTACAGGAATAACATTGGGAGAGACACAAGATTTGTTTTGGCAAATAGAAGAGATTTCTGATTGTTTTGGTTTTCTTCTCTTGGAGCCAGTCAGCATCTGGCTTCGAGAACTATGGGTATGGTCACCATATGTCCCACGTTTCTCTAGAGCAGTCCCAAATTGAAATATTGAGTCATGTTGCCCCCTTAAGAGCACTTGTATTTGTGAGGTTATGGACCCTTACTTGCGGTTTGGAGAATATGTTCATTGTCACTACAGAAGTCTGTATTTGACAGGGTAAAAGTAGAGACCGCAGGAACATAGGAGCAGGTCATGAACTAAAGAAAAATGAACTGGGATTTTCCCCCTCTATATTATCACTCCCCTCATACTTAATGCCAAGTGCTAGTTTGGTACTTTCCTTTAAAGGAAAAAAGTAAGGTAATGGGTTTCCAGGGTGATCATGACCAATCCAATGTCTTCGAACAGATTCAGGCAATCTTTAGGAGATTTCTGTCCCATCCAGTTTGAGAATCCTCTACTGAGAGCAGAGCAGGGGAGGCTGTAGCAATGACAGCACTAACTAGCATTCCTTAGTTTATTGAGAGCTTATATGTGCCAGAACATGGCTGAGTGTTCTACACACATTGGCTTATCTAATGCTTGCAGCAACCCTATAAGAAGACACCAGTATTCTCTCCTTTTCCTTACATGGAAATAGCCTCAGAGAAATTAAATAACTTGCCAACAGTCACATGGCTGCTGAGTGACAGAGCTGCAATTCAAGCCTGGTTGACCCCCAGATTTCTCAGTAGGTAGACTCATCATACATTTAAATAATGTGAGTATTTTTGAAACAGGAAGGTTAAGGGTCAGGCCTGAAATTCCTAAGGTGACCATGTAGCTGCGGGAGTATCCGGCAGGCTACCGCTCACAGAAGAGCAATTCTCTCTAGGAGCTGTTTTTCAAACTGGAAAAATCTTGGAACCAGAAATCCATTATGTGAAAGGAAGTAAATGTATCTGGATGGGGTTACTAGAGATGTGCAAACCCAGGGGTGTTTGGGGTTTGGCTACACATTATGTTCTATTTTTCAAAGGTTCTGGGAGAGGCAAAACTCAAAACATGTTTCTGAAAAGTAATTATCCACTTTGGTTTCAAATCCACGTGTATTTCTAGAGGAACTAACTTCCTCCAGAAGTTAGAGGTCCTGTTTCTTATTTTAGTGGGTGTCCCTCACGTAAATATCCACAGACAGAGCAGCCTACAGGACACTGTGCAAGTCAGAGGACCCAAACTCAGCCTTGAGATGCCAGAAAAACAAAACAGAACATATTTAAGAATCTCCAACTACTGCTATAGCCTGGGCTATGTAGCTAATTAGAGCAAGTCCTTGGATAGGAAAAAGAAAAAAATAACATTTTGAGTGCCCACTATGCAAACCACTGCTCTCGATGCTGAGAACACCGTCCTCAACATCAGGAATCTTCACCAGGAAGGTAATAAAGACCAGGGAACAGATAATCTCACAACAGTGTAGTAAGAGGACAGGTTCCACAGACACACAGAGACAGGGCACGTAAAGCCAGCCTTGAGTGACGTTCCAGATATGTATTGCTGTTTAACAAAATACTCACTAAATTTTATGGCTTAAAACGACAGCCATTTATTTATATTTATTAATTTGTGGGTCAGGAATTTTGGCAGGGATCAGCTAGGCGATTCTTTTTCACATGGTATTGACGAAGGTCACCGGGTCACATTCAGTCTGTAAGATACAATGTGGCTTCATTAATTCGTCTGTTTTGCTACTGGGGTAACTGAATTATATTGGTGAAAGCAGTTGCAACTCTTCCAGGTTCAAGAAGGGGGGACCTGGACCTGATGCCATAATAGGATGAGACTTTTGAAAGAGGAAGAGGTGAATATGTTTTATAAATACGAGAAATGTTCAGAATTTATGGTAATAGAGATGACTATGGTAGTTTGCAAACACAGCTACAAATTCTTTAATACTCCTTCTATTGAGAGATCATCCGTGACTAATCATGATATGATTAGTCTTATACTAGAGTCAAAAGGACTTGCCCATCTGGAAACAATGTCCTCTTCTAGACTATGCTCTGGATATCTGGAAAGCTAAAATGCTCTGCCCAAGTGTGCCTGAGACCCCAGGGACTGTGCAAGTTTGAGAAGTGGCCAACAGGCAACTGTTTTGGGGGGACAGTGGATAGAGGTTGGCCGTGAGAGCTGGAGTACACATGTCGGTGTACAAGGCCGTCTGCAGTGTGGGGTGAAGAGGAAGTAGACAGGGTGAGATCTCCAGATCACAGCGTTCTGGCCCAGAATTTTAAGGAGTTCAAGAATTCTAAGTTTGAGCCAGGCTCTTATGCAGTTATAGCTGTCAAGGCATTCAGTAAGAGCATATTTTGAGAACAATTTGATAGCTTGATTTGTAACCTTACAAATGGTACTTGGCCTCCACTTGTACTATTATCCTGAGAACTTCAATAGGACTGAAGAGTGTATATACCAAGCTAATGAGTTTATATACCCTGATGGCAATCTGGAACTATTAAAAGATTTTAGTCAAACAAGTGAAAATGATTTACTGATACTTCACAAGTACCTAGAAGGGACCCTGGCATATTATACACATATAGTAAATATTTTCAAACGAATGAATGAGCATTTGAATTTTAGGAAAATTACTCTGCTGTAGTATGGTGAATGTTTTGGAGAAGAGCAGGATTGGAAGTGGGGAGATCAGTTAGAAAACTCTAGAAGAAATTCAGGTAGGCGAGGTTTTGGTGGCCCTAACTCAATTATGGATATTAGGATGAAGGGAATTGGAAAGAAAAGAAACGTGTATGTCTCCTTTTGTGTTTGTCACTATGTTACAATATTTTTCTTATGGGTCCATATCAGCTACCAACTATGGCATCCTTGAGAACAAGCCATAGCTTCCTCATCTCATTATTCTCGATGCTTTGCATAGGCACAAGGTAGCCACTTAAATAAAGTTTCATTGAATTAATTAATTAGTGCATGAAAGTATTATAACTTGTAATTCTCACAACAATCTTATGAGATTTCTTTATTTAGTTGAGAAAACTAAGTCTTGGAGAGATTAAATAACTTAGAATAAAATCCAGGCATCCTACATGGTCCACGAAACCCACATGATCTGGCCCCTACCTATTTCTCCAGCACTACTTATGCAACCTTCACCCTCATTTGCGCTACTCCAGGTACACTGGCTCTATTTTTTTTTTTTTATTTCAGAATATTACAGGGGTACCAACACTTTGGTTACATACATTGCCTTTGCACTGCATTTTTCTTTATCCAATGGCCAAGTGTTTTCCTATATCTACCTCTCTTTCTTTCTGTCTGCATTTGTTTTTTCCCCTCTGATCTTTCCTTCTGCTCTTTGCTTTTACTAGACACATCTCAGCTCAAGTGTCACCTTTCCAGAGAGTTCTTCCCTGGACACTCAATGTAAAGTAGATCCTCTAAGCAAGGGTCAGAGTGGATCACACTCCATCACATCCCCTTATTTGACTTTCTTCATAGCTACTACACTATTTGAAATAATCTAGCTTATAATGTATGCATGTATGTATTATAATCTTTCTTCCCCACAAGAAAGTCATCTCCTGAGGGCAAGACTTTGCCCATAGCCCCAGCAATGGAAACACTACCTGACACATAATAGATAATTATTCAGTATTTAGCAAATGAATGGATGGATGGATGAATGCATGAACAAATGAATGATCTTGACAAACTCATAAGGTGTGGCCTCAGGACTTGAACACAGCTCTACGTGAAACAAGTTAACTGTAAAACGGCCTCAGGCAGGTCCTTCAGGAGGCATTCCAGAAGAAGGCATTGCTATCATAGGAGATGACAGCTCCATGTGTGTTATTGCCCCTGGAGACCTTCCAGTGGGACACAATGTAGACATGGAAGACAGTGATATTGATGATCCCGACCCTGTGTAGGCCTAGACTAATGTGTGTGTTTGTGTCTTAGCTCTTAACAAAAAAGTTTAAAAAGAAAACAAAATTTAAATAGAAATAAAGCTTATAGAATAAGGTTATAAAGAAAGAAAATATTTTTGTACAGCTGTATAATATGTTTTAAGCTAAGTGCTATTACAAGAGTCAATAAGTTTTTAAAAAATTAAAAGTTTATGAAGTAAAAGGTTACAGTAAGCCAAGGTTTATTGAAGAAAGAAAAATATATTCTTATAAATTTAGTGTAGCCTAAGTGTTTATAAAGTCTACAGTAGTATACAGTAATGTCCTAGGCCTTCACATTCACTCACCACTCACTGACTCACCCAGAGCAACTCCCAGTCCTGCAAGCTCCACGCATGCTAAGTGCCCTATACAGCTATACTATTTTTACTGTACCTTTTCCATATTTAGATATGTTTGGATACACAAGTACTTGCCATTGTGCTACCGTTGCCTACAGTATTCAGTATTAACACGTTGTACAAGTTCATAGCCTAGGAGCAATAGGCTACACCATATAGCCTAGGTGTGTAGCAGGTTATATACCATCTAGGTTTGTGTAGGTACATTCTATGACGTTCGCACAACAGCAAAATCTCCTAACAATAATGCCTTCCTCAGAACATGTCCCTGTTGTTAAGCAACATGTAATTATATGTATAAATGAATCCATCGGAAATAAAAGTATAAATTAGGATTGTATCGGATGGACTACTCCTCCAGGCACAGAGCAGGTGGGCAGGGACAGAGGCAGCCCCTCCAAGGCTGATCAGTGGCCCGTCCTGGGCACGTGGCTAAGGCAGCTTGGAGCTGCATCACATGCCTTTCTCCTGAACTTTCACAAGAGATTAGCTCTTGCTCCTTGGAGAACTGAATAAGTGGAAAGAAAAGATGCTTGTCACTAACACCAAAGAAAAGTCTGTTTGTTCTCAAGACACTGAGCGTGTTGTTCAACCCAGTGAGTTCATTCGTGCATTTTCTTGGACCCTGAAAGGGTCATAATGGCAGCAGGGTGACAAGCCACTTGGTTCAAGTTATGTCCATTCAGGCTGCCCCCAGGGCAGTATTAACTTAAGCAGTTGTTTTCTTTCTTTTTCTGGGTTTAAAAAAAAA
>CAUYRT010083052.1:0-28423 GCA_963574885.1 Lepilemur ruficaudatus
AAAGAAAGAAATTAATTGGCTAACTAAAGATATATATAGAAAAAAATGAGCTGGGCATGGTGGCGCATGCCTGTAGTCCCAGCTACTTGGGAGGCTGAGGCAGAAGGATTGCTTGAGCCCAGGAGTTTGAGGTTGCTGTGAACTAAGCTGACGCCACAGCACTCACTCTAGCCCGGGCAACAGAGCGAGACTCTGTGTCAAAAAAAAAAAAAAAAAAAAAAAATCAACTAGCGGCCGGGTGCTATGCCTCACGTCTATAATCTTAATATTCTGGGAGGCCAATGTGGGAGGATCACTTGAGCTCAGGAGTTCAAGACCAGCCTGAGCAAGAGCGACACCCTGTCTCTACTAAACACAGAAAAATTAGCCAGGTGTGGTGGCGCATGCCTGAGTCCCAGCTACTCGGGAGGCTGAGGCAGGAGCCGAAGAGTCTGAGGTTGCGGTGAGCTATGATGATGCCATTGCACTGTAGCCCGGGCAACAAATCGAGACTCTGTCTCTACCTAGACCATCCACCCATGGCTAAGGTTGGAACCCATGACCAGGACTTAACTGCTGCATGAAAAGAGAGACAGGGCCCCTTTAGCTTCTGTAGTGGGGGGCTGCTTCCACTCCCAGAGGCTCACTCAGAATTAGGAAGGGCGTTCATATGCTATACAGCCAAAATAACTGCATATGTGGACAGTAAGGGAGAAGGAATTTGGGCAGCCTTCTAGTTTCCTGACCTGAGAGTTGACATAGCCTGTTTGTAGATGGATTCCAGCTTTCCAACTTTACTCCAAGTCACTGGGTCATGAGCAGACTTTCTGTGTTTAATCATTTAATGTCAGTATGAAAAAATGCTCAACTTCACTAATCATCAGGGAAATGCAAATTAAAACTACAATGAGATGCCACCTTACCCCTATCAAAATGGCATTAAAAAAATCAAAAAACAATAGATACTGGCATGGATGCAAAGAGAAAGGAACGCTTACACACTGTTGGTGGGACTGCAAATTACTACAACCTCTGTGGAAAACAGTATGGAGATACCTCAGGGAAATAAATGTAGCCTTACCATTCGATCCAGCAATCCCACTGCTTGGTACCTACCCAAAGGACATGAAGTCATGGTATGAAAAAGACACCTGCACTCAAACGTTTATCACAGCACAATTTACAACCGCAAAGATGTGGAATCAACCTAAGCGCGCTTCAATTCACAAATGGATAAAAAAATGTGGTGTATGTATATATCGCAGAGTACTACTCAGCCACAAAAAGGAATGAAATAATGTCCTTTACAGCAACATGTAGGGAACTGGACACCGTTATTCCTAAGTGAAGTATCTCAGGAATGGAAAACCAAACACCATATGTTCTTACTAGTAAGTGGAAGCCAATAGATGTGTACACACGGGCACAGAGTGATACAAAGGAGATGAGAAACCAAGAATCGGGGAGAGCAGGAGGCTGTGGGATAAAACTTCCCTACTGCGCACATTGAACACTCTTCTGGTGATGGGCACACCAGAAGCCCTGACTTAAGCATTGTACAAGATATCCTTGTAACAAAAACACTTATACCCCCTTAATATTTTGAAATAAAAAAATAAAAGGAATTTTTTGGATAGCAATAAGTACATTCAAGATATGCTTTTTTTATTGAAATAATTTCAAATATTTTGAAAATTAAATATTGACATAATTCAACCTTCTAAAAAAAATAAATAAAACAAAAAAAATCTTTCAGTGTTAGAGCTTCTAGATTACATTATTTCACCTTGGAACACATCAGCCTTTCAAAGCACTTCAAATCTATATCTTTTTTTATTTTATTTTTTAAAGAGACAGGGTCTCACTCTGTTGCCAAAGCTAGAGTACAGTGGCGCGATCAAAGCTCACTGCAGCCTTGAACTCCTGAGCTCAAGGGATCCTCCCGCCTCAGCCCCCCATACTATCTATTTTTATATGACTTCAAATGGCCCAACTTTTAGGCAAGACAATGGATGGATAAGCAAGTTGCTGATCTACTAGTATTTGGTGATTACTTTATAGTTGTGATTATAAGCAAGAAAAAAGTCTGCAGAGAGGTAGGTTGCAGTGTTTAGTGCAAACACACATCTTTTTCAAGGCTGCCCCAGGCCATCTGAAACTCATGATAAAGCCCACACTAGGTGGGAGACCTTCCCCACAATAATTTGGGATCCCACTCGGCTCCACCAGGGACCTGCTGCTAAAATGTTTACCAGCCAGCACGGGGTGGGGGAGGGGAAGGAGGAGCACCTGCCTATTTCCAGGGTGTAAATAAATACTCCCAGTGTAGCTGATTTCAAACTGTCAACATCATGACGCGTGTGGTGTGCGCACACAGTCTCTACAACCAGAAGAGGTGAGTTCTGGCCACAACTCTGCTAACTGGCTGTGAAACTACTGGATCGCAGCTTTCTTTTCTGTAAAAGGAGGGAGGTAGCCTCGATGGTCAGTTTCACACAGGGCAGCATATCCTTTCTGTTCCCGTCTCAGAGGAAGGGATTATCTTTCATTCCGTGGTTGGAGCTTTCTCTTCTAGGTTTTCCCCTTTGCTGGGCCCGGCTAATGACCTGCTTCCCGAGCACCAGAGCACCTCTGTGTATGAATCCCAACGCGCCGCTGCTGGTGCAAGTTGCTAGGCTGCAGAGACGCACGAAGCGGGCCTGCGTCTGCCTCACAATTGCACATCTCTGTTCCAGAGATGGAAACCTCCTCCACCCCTCGGTGGTGAACGGAGCGCTTAACAGCAGGAGTGGATTAAGAGTTGAATTTAGCAACGCAGGAAAGAGGAGTAGTTTGACTTCAGTCTCTAGCCTGGGTCATTAGGTAATGATATCTAACCAGTATTATGATTATGAATATAATAATGATGTGAGTGACCCTACAGGTCTTTTAACAAAAATATGGTCACGTGTCCCTTCATGGTGGGGATACATTCTGAGAAATGCATTGTTAGGCGATTTTTGTCCATGTACACACATCGTAGAGTGTGTACCTGTACAAACCTAGGTGGTGTAGCTACTGCACACCGAGGATATATGGGCTAGCCTCTTGCCTCTAGGTCACAAACCTGCATAGCATGTTACTGTACTGAATACTGCTGGCAACTGTAACATATTGGTAAGTATCTGTGTATCTAAACATAGAAAAGATACAGGAAAAATACAGCCTAAAAGATTTTTTCGAAAAATGGTATAGGGCACGTACCATGAGTGGAGCTTGCAGGATTGAAAGTTGCTCTGGGTGAGTCAGTGAGTGAGGAGAGAATGTGAAGGCCTAGGACATTGCTGTGCACTACTGTAGACTTTATAAACACTGTACACTTAGGCTACACAGGTTTATTAAAAAATAAAGTAACCATGCTATACCGTTACCATAGCTATGCCATCACTAGGTGATAGGAATTTTTCAACTCCATTATGATCTTATGGGACCACCATGGTATACGCAGTCTGTTGTTGGCTGCAAAGTCCTTAATCTGTGCAGGACTCTACCTCCAGGTACACAGCATTTACTATGTTCTGACACCATTCTAGGTGCTTGATGGATATTATGTTGAGTCCTCATAATAACTCTATGAGGCGGGTGTTATTTTCATCCCCATTTTACAGATGAGGCACAGAGAGGTTAAGACATCTGACATAAGCCATAACCAAATAACTTACTTCTGTCACCCTGGGATCACTTTTTATTTTACCTTTTTTAACAAGTCTAGAATAATAACTAACATTTGTAGAGAGCCTGACTTTCAGTTTCAGATAAACAATTATCCAGACTAGCTCTCAAGCTGAAAGTAACTAAAAATGCTAGGAAAAGTATTTGAAAACCTAATGGCCACCATGTGCTGACAAGATAGTAAGGAATCAGGCCAAAACTGAAGGTAAAGGAAATGCCAAACTATAACCCAGCAAGGAAGCCACTACTCCTCTGCAGATATTTGCCAGCCCTAGCATATTTGAACTTGACTGTGAATGGTTTTGTGGGGCAAGAGGCCAGAAAATTAAAGTCCAGGGCTCATACTAAGTGGGAGATCTTTCCCACAACAATTTTGGACCCCATCAGAGCCCACCAGTAATATGCTAGAAAATGTTTAACAACCAGCCCAGTGTAGGGCTGGAGAAGGAGGGTCCTAATGTACACAGCATTTGCTAATTTCCGTAGCGTGAATATTCCCACCATGGCCGATTTCAAACTCTCAGCATGTCACCGAACACTACCTGGAAGCCAGCTGCAGCACACACTGACTGTGCTCTCAGAGTACAGTAAGTGAACCAGTCTTGCACAATTACATAGCCTGTATTTGCATCACCGGGGTGGTCAGGGAACCACAAGCCATGAATGTGAATTTAGGTCATCCTGGACTAGCAGTGACCTGAGGAGCCTGGCAGAAGCCAATGTAAATCATCTGTAAGGGAAAGCTTATTCTTGTAATTTTAAAACACAATTTTCAGTATGGTTAAAGAAAACCAGACATATAACAAGGAAATAGGACACCATGAGCGAGAACTAACAGCAACAGATCCTCAGATACTTCAAATATTAGAATCACCAGACACTGGCTATAAAACAACTGTGCTTTGTTGAAAGAAGTTGAAAATATCTGCAGGGGACGGGAACTATTAAAAGTGACATACTAGTTTATAAAGAATATTTGTGGAAAGCTTTATGGTTTCACTCAGGGATCAAAAACACAAATATCTTAGGGGCCAGACAGGTGACACAAATTTATTAAGCAGCCAGGTGAGCACATTGGTGACCTGGAGAGCTATGTCTGAAAGGCACAGGGCTCCTTGGCTCTAGCTGATGGGTGCCATGTGGCACTGGGAGCCCAGTTTGCAGATCTTCTGCTGTTTCTGGAGAAGTTGGATCTTTGAATTTCTTTTTATGGTGGTCAAATATACATAAAATTGACCACTGTAACCATTTAAAAGTGTACAATTAAGTGGCATTAAGTACATTCACAATGTTCTGCAGCCATCACCACTAACTCATTCCAGGAGTTTTTCATTACTCCAAAAGAAAACCCCATATCCATTAGCTCCTCCCAGCCCGGGGCAACCACCAGTCTGCGTTCTGTGCCTTTAGATTTCCCTAGTCTAGATAGCTCATGTAAGTGGAATCGTATAATATTTGTCCTTTTGTGACTCGCTTCTTTTACTCACTTAGCATGGTTTGTTTGTTTTTTGTTGTTTTTTTCTAGAGACAGCCTCTCCCTCTGTTGCCCAGGCTGGAGTGCAGTGGCATGATCATAGCTCACTGCAGCCTCGAACTCCTAGGTTCAAGCAATCCTCCCACCTCAGCCTCCAGAGTGGCCAGGACTACAGGTGGGCACCACTATACCCAGCCTCACTGAGCATGTTTGTAAGGTTCATCCGTGTTGTAGCATGTATCAGTACTTCCTTTAAGCATGTTTCCATTCCCTTTTTATGGTTAAATAATATTCCATTGTGTGGACATACACATTCATGAGTTGATATTTGGATATTTGACGTGGTATCTTCGTATTTTAAATTCAAATATATATTTTTTAAAAGTTCTGTGTAACCCGAAGCACGTATGTGTTGACCAGATACAGTGAAGATGGCCGAGAGTCTAAGATCTCTGTTTTATGACCTGCTCTTATGTATTTTCCCATATAATCCTCAGAATGCTTCTCCAAGGTGTCTTAATTTTTCACATTAGGAGTTTGAGTTTCAGAATGGTAAAAAGATCGGCCTACGAAAAGGCCTGTAGTTTCTCCATTTCCCAAAAGCTGGGGGGGGGGCACTGCCCGATACTGGAATGAGTGGGAGTCATATTTAGCGTATGGCCCGAGACTTAGTTTCCCCACCTGTGAAATGACTCGTGTTGGGCTCTCTGGCACAGCTTGCTAACTTTTCCTAGCGTCATTATGGGCACGCTTTGGTTCCGGTCAAGTCAGCTTCACGCAGCGGCACACAGAGATGTGGCCCCTAGATTATCCTAATAATCGTAGATTCCTCCACAGTTTGTTCTGAGGCCTGATGGGGAGGAAACAAACCTCAACAGTCCTCCTGGCAGATCTGACCAGTCCCTTTCAGGACCTGCTAGGGTCATTAGTGCAGCAGCAGCACGTGGTCGGAGGCCGGTACTTAAAGCAGGAGTGGCCTGACGTTCGATTGCAGTCCTCTGGCAAACCCCAGCGAAGGCCCCTCACCCTACTTAAGACGGGGCAGCTCGCGGCCCTGCTACGAAGCTGGTGATCCCTGAGCTTTCCTAGGGCAGAAAGCTATGTAATAAGCAAGGTCTTAAGTCTCCCGGGGCCTGCCTCACCCCAGGCACCTCTCCTACGACCCCGGTTTTCCAAGAGGACAAAGCCTGGGGGAGGCGACGTCCTAGCTCGCGCATTTGAGCAGGACAGCGGGCCAGCAGAGATCCGTGTGTCTCAACTCTTTCCAGGAGCACCTCGCGTCCCGAGTCGCCGCCTTCAACTCTGAGAAGTCAAGAGCCCCACAGGAAACTTGCATTATTGCAGCCGCTGCCACATACCCGGGGCCGGGGCGGCCAGCCGGGCGGGCTCCCAAGGAATGCTCCCCCTCCGCGGCCGGCCGCCCCGCCAGCCCGCCGGCCCCAGGGGACCCCGCGACACCTGCGGCCTCCGAGTAAGTGTCCGCGCGCACGTCCGCACGCCGCCCCCTCCGCCAGCCGGAGCGGGGGTCGCCGACCGCCCCTCGCCGCCCGCCCGGGAGGGGGTCCGGGAGGGGTCCGGGGGCGTCCCAGGGGCGCTGCCCGGCGGCGGCGGCGGCGGCGCCCGGAGGCCGCACTGCTGGCGGCCGCGGCGGCGCTGCTCCCCCAGCTCGGTGCAGCTGCCGCCCAGCGCTTGCGCACTGGGCCCGGGCGCGCGGCGGCTCGGGCTTTGTGTGTGTGTGTGTGTGAGTGCGTGTGTGTGTGCGTGCGTGTGTGTGTGAGTGTCTGTGTGTGTGAGTGAGTGAGCGGGCGGGCGGGCGCGAGTGTGGCCGCCGCGGAGCGCGAGCAGGACCCGGCGGGCGCGCTCCCCAGCCTCTCTGTCCCCGCCAGAACCATGTCGGGCAGGTCGGTTCGAGCCGAGACCAGGAGCCGGGCCAAAGATGATATCAAGAGGGTCATGGCGGCTATCGAGAAAGTGCGCAAATGGTAAGCGGAGGCGCCTGCTCGCTCGCTCGCTGCTCGGCGCCGCGGCCGCCCCGAGCCCGGGAGCGGATACAAAAAGCCGCGGGGCGCAGCGCCCGGGCCGCCCGCCCGCCTGCCCGGCCCGGCCGCGGGGCCCGGAGTTGGCGAGGGCGGGCGGCCGGGCAGCGCGCGAGCCGGGTCACCTGCGCCAGGCGGGGGCCGCGGCCGCTGCCCAGGTGCGCTCGCGCCTGTCGCCCACCTGGCGCGGCGGCGGCGGCGGAGGCGGCGGGCGCCCGGGCCGGGCGGCTGGAGCGGCGGGCAGCCCCCGCCGCGGCGCCCGGCTCCCGGGAGGGGGGCTCGGGGCCGGCCCCAGAAGCCATTTCGTTCTGTGCAAGTCACATGAAAGCGGCTTCCCGCGCGCCGGGGCCGCAATGCCGGCGGCGGCGGGGAGAGCGCGAGCTCCATTGTGCAGGCACCGAGCGGGCCGCAGCCGCCGCCGCCTCCCCGCGCGCCCCGGGCGGCGCAGCGCCGGCCCCGCGCCCCGGCCCGCGCCGGCCTCCCCGCTCCTGCCCCGCCGCCCGCCGCTCCCCGCCTCCCGGCCCGGCGCCCTCGAGTCTGCGGAGTTTGCAGAGCGCGAGCCGTTTAAATTTAGCGCTTTGGGCTGCCTGGAGCGAGGGCTCTCGGCGAGGAAGAAAGATGGGGGCGAGCGCCGGGAGGAAGGGGCGCGGACCACCCACGTCCCACCCCGCGCCGCCGGGCGCCCCGGGCCCGACGGGCCGCGGGGGTCGGGCGAGCCGATGGTTTCGGCCAGAAACCGGTCCTGGGCCGCGTCTGCCTTTCCAAACCGGGAGCCCGTGTTTGTTTTGCGGAGCGAGCCCCTGTTTTTGTTCTCTGCACGGAGGAAAGGAGCTTCGGCGTCGGCCGTGCGTGTTTTTCAAGCTCAAATTAGCTCCTGTCCGGCGTGGCCTTGTTGTAATTAATACGACCGAGCATTTCCACGGCCTCGCCGGGGTCCGCCGCGGAAACGGACTCAGGGCCAGGCCCGAGGCGCGAGCAGATCGCCGGGTTGGGTCAGACTTGTTGAAAACTCCCAGCTCCCTGATTTCAACTTTATTATTTTTTTTTCCCACGGCTTCACTGGGGTCCGAGAGGGAGAGGAGCAGCCGCGACGTTGTCCCCGAGTGTCAGCGCCCGCGGGCTCGTCCTGACCCCTTATTTAAAGCTTGGAAACTGGGCAGGCCCCGGGGCAGGGCATATTTATGTGTGTGTGGGGGGGTGTCATTTCTTGAGTAACACCTGGGTCTCTAAAAGCCACTGGGGGCGAGCCTCCTGTCTGGCGGTGTCACAAGTTAGCTGTCCTTTCAGAGTCAAACCCCAAAAAAAAGGCAAGAGGAAAATCAATAAAGTCCACGTGCTCCCGGGCCTCCTATGGAAAGGGCTGTCTGATGGCTGGATGCCCGGCCGTGGGCTGGGTTTGGCTCCAGTGGGACAAAGAATTTTCAGAACCGTGAGAAGGAGAGGCTTTCCAAAGTTGAGATCCAAGTCATTGGTGCCTCGGGAGCTCCCCTGGTGCGCAGGGCGCCCAGTGCCTGACCGGAGCCATTTAAAAATGGCAGAAACTGCTGCAGGCCAAAACACACACTGGAAAGCAACCGGCAGCCCCTCTCCTGTGGGATTGCCAATGGGAAGGCTGGAGTTGGCCCCCTCCCTGCGTCGGCCCCTGTGCAAAGAAAGAACTGGTGTGTGTGCCTGGGTCCCTTCTGTCACTGGCGGTAGTTTAGAAAGGGGCCCCAGCAAGCTGCCTTTCTCTGCTCAGGGAGGCGTGGTGGGGCCTCCTGCCCCAGGCTCCCAGCTGGGCAGAGGCTCTTGCACCCTGACAGCTGCTCCTGCAGGGCGGCCAGCTGCTCTGCAGGGAGGGCAGATGGAGAGATGGGGCTTTCTGCTCTGCCGCCCCGAAGCAACCAGCTTGGAGGCCTTGGTCGCTGAGCCCACTGGGGCCCAGCCTGTAGTTGGGGTAGGGGATGTGTCTCTGCCCCTCCCTGCGTTTGACACATCTTGTCCTCTAAAGACCTCAGGCTTCGGGATCTCTTGGTTGGGCTTCCAGTTCATTTCCTTGCTGTGACCTTGGGCAAACCATGGAACTTCTCTAACCATGGCAACCAGAGGCTCTGTGCTGCTTCCTCCTCTCCTAGGGCTGTTGAGGATGAGTAAGGTCATGCTGCCAAAACACCTCACCCTGCGCACAGGAGCGCTTGTTAAATGTTGTAAGGTGGGCTTTGTAGAAACTTGGCTCTGTGATTTTTTTTGTTTGTTTCTTTTTCTTTTTTTTTCTTTTGCCCCTTCTAAACAAAAAGCCATGGCTTTATTGCCTGGAGTCCTCCAGCCCCCAAGAAGCTGAATCTTGCCATGGCTGTGCCTGCAGAATGGGTCTTCCAGTCAGCCCTTGAGGCTTTGGGTTGTTTATTAACCGTGTGGCCACCAACCATGCAATTCACCACTGACTGGGACAGGGGGTTGCCAAATTTAGCAAATAAAAATATAGCACGCTGAGTTAAATTTGAATTTCAGGTAAACAACGACATTTTTAAAAAAAATAAGTGCTTTTAAGTGTAAGTATGTCCCATGTACTGTTTGGGACATACTTATGCTAAAAATGTTCATTTATCTGAAATTCAAATTTAATTTGTCATCCTGCATTTTATGCAGGGGAGAGCTGGGGTATCTGGTATAACTGTTAGTCCCATAAGCCTAGGATGGTATTCTCCTGTGCCCCTGTGACCCCTAACAATGCCCCCCTGCACCCCCAACCCTAGAAAAAGCCAGCAGCTAGCTGTAGCCTCCCCGTCTGCAGCGGCCAGGTGGTTTCTCCTGACCTTTCTGTCTGGTGTCCCAGCAAGGCAGGCTGGAGGAATGAGGCAGCCAGAAGATGGCTGAAGGAAAAACAAAATGGTGGGCCTCTTTTTGGAAAATGGGCCAGCCTTAGAGAGGCCCAGCGTGGGTGGAGAAGAGAAGGGGAAGGGGGAGTCATTGGGTGGGAGACAGAGACTTGAGCTGCCAAGTAGGCTTAGGCCTGGGACCCCATGGCATTTGGCCTGAGGGTTCCCCTGGTGACTTGCTGTGGGGACTGAGAGGCTAGGGGACCTCCCACCCAGCCCTGGGAGAGGTGCAGGTTTGAGCCTGAGGCCTCACTTCACTCCTCTGGGGGTTTCATCACAGGTACCTTCCTGCCAGGTGCACGGCAGGTCAGCTGGACCTGGGCCTGGTTAAGATGAGGCCAGCCGTAGGCCAGGCTGCCTGAGGTTTCAGGGGCTAGCCCCAGGGAGGGAATACAGAGTGACTCTTTTGGGGAGTTGGCAGAGTCCTCTTGGGTGCTGAGCGACCCCAAGATGGTCTCCTTGGACCTGGACCCAGGAAAACATTGGAAATTGTCCTTGGCCTGGAGAATCTGGGATAGGTGCTTGTAGGTTATATAGGAGTCCATGCCGGGGAGGAGCATTTGGAGCTATGTTTGTACATTGGGGACCTCATTTTGTCCTTTGATCCCGGGAGCCCAGGTCTGATGGGAAAAGAGAGGTATTGAAGCCAGGTTGACTACGAGGGGCAATCCAGGCAGGAGGGCTCAGGGCATACCCTGGGGCAGCTTCGCAGCAAGGTTGGGTGCAGCAGGTGGTCATGGTAAGTTCTAGCCCCGATGGCTACAGGTGGCGAAAACTGGGGGATGAGAGGAAGCCAAGGAGCCCATCTGAAGGAAGCTGTTGCTCCTTGGGGCATGTGGCCCCAGATCATGTTTTCAAGAGTAGCCAAAAATCTGGATTTTCATGAGTCTGATTTTTTTGTTTTTTCAGTTTGTCAGTAGAGGCTAGGTGCAGTGGCTCATGCCTATAATCCTAGCACTTTTCAAGGCCAGGGGGGAAGGATCGATTGAGGCCAAGAGTTTGAGACAAGCCTGGGTGATGTAGCAAGACCCCATCTCTACAAAAAAAATTTTACATTAGCCAGATGTGGTGGCATGTGCCTGCAGCCCCAGCTATTGGGAAGGCTCAGGCAGGAGGATTGCTTGAGCCCCAGGAGTTTGAGGTTGCAGTGAGCTATGATGATGCCATTGCCGCTAGCCTGGGCAACAGGGTAAGACCCTTTCTCAAAAAAAAAAAAAAAGGAGAGAAAAAAAAGTTTGGCAGTAGATTCAAATTTTTAAAAGAACAGAACTGTGCAGGCCAAACAAAATACACCTGTCGGCCAGCTGTTTGCCACCCCAGATATAAGGTAATAGGTGCAGCTTAAAACCCTCATGGGGGGCTGTGTGTTCTGGGATGATGGGTTTGAGGAGGCAGTTGTGGGAAATCTTATCTGCTTCCCTGAGCCCATACGCCTACCTGATGTGTCTCTGAAGTCTCATTTTGTCCTCCCTGGTGCTTGCTCAGTGACTTGCCCTGAGTCCCGGGGCCCCCTCCTCCTGGGTGGCTGCTGGCTGAGCCGAGGTCTGAGGTCCAGCTCATGTGTTGGGGTCTTACCGTTCTCACCCCTGTCCCGAAGCACCTCGACATCCGCACCTAGAAATGCAGCTGAAGAACAATTTCCGATCTCTGGGGTGACTTGGAGACTCGGCAAGGGGTCTCCATCTTTGGCAAAGGGAAGCAGGAGAACCTGGCTGCGTTCAGCTTGTAGCCTCCTGTGGCCTGGAGCCTCCCAGGGAAGCAGCTGCAACTTCAGACCTTCATCTTGGCTCGTCCACGCCGGCAGAGCCCAGATCTCTGGCACACTTTCTGCCCTGAAAGTTGTCCTGTGTATTGCAAGTCAGTTACTCTTTTTTTTTTTTTTTAAATACAATCAAACCTTGAATGTGTTGATTTACTGGGGCCCAGGCCAAGGAAGCCAGGTGAGGGCTCGTGTGTAGTGAGTGGCTTTGGCCATTTGCATGGGGTTCTAGCAGTTTGTCATGCTTGCTTCAGCTCCCATTACCCATGTGCTCCCTAGAATGGGTTCTTAGTTTTCATGGGCAACAGAACAGCACAAGGTGGGCTCAGGGGTCAAAGCTTGCGCCTGATCCTTGTTCTGCCACCTACAATGTGTGTGACCACAAGCTAGTGTATAACCTCTCTGGGCCCCCTTTTCATCTATAAGGTGGAGTGACAACTGTCCCACTCTTGTAGCCTGTTGGGTATCTCAGAGAGGGCATGTGAATACAGTGCTTGGCGTGAAGCCTGGCATGTAGTAAGTCCATGGTACACAATGGCTATTATGATGCTTGCTCTATTTGTCACTGAGGTTGTTCCTGGGAATGCCCTGTCTCTTCCAGGCACCTTCTGATTATTCGTAATGGAGGAGGTGAAAGATTGGCATTGTGGCTCGTCCATTCTTCCAATAGGAGGTTGGAGACAGACAGTTGGGTGGTGACTTAGATACCTGCCTTTCTTTCGGTCTTTTTTTTTTTTTTTTTTTTTGAGACAGAGTCTCACTCTGTTACTAGAGTGCCACAGGCTAGAGTGCTGTGGCATCATCATAGCTCACTGCAGCCTCAAACTCCTGGGCTCAAGAAATCCTCCTGCCTCAGCCTCCCTCTTGGGTAGCTGGGACTGTAGGCTCGCGCTAACACGCCTGGCTAAGTTTTCTATTTTTTGTAGAGATGAGGTCTTGATATTCCTCAGGCTGTTCTCAAACTCCTGGCTTCAAGCAGGCCTTCCACCTCGGCCTCCCAAAGTGGTAGGATTACAGGCATGAGCCGCTGCTCCCGGCCTCCTTCGTTCCTTCTAGGCTAAAAGGGGCAGGAACTGAGGGCCAGAGGGGCTGCTCCTAATCGCAGTGCAGGAGTTTGCCTCCCCATGCCTTAGTTTCTTTGTCGAATGGAGAAGTTACACTTCCTGCCAAGAGGTTATGTAAAGATTAGAGCAAGTATGCACGGTACTTGGCACACAGAAGGCATTAGAAACGGTCATTAGTACAATAAGAAAAGCCCCTGTCTGGGAATGTGAAGGACCCTAGTGGGCATCGTTTTGGGGGCAGAGGTATCTGTGGTTTCAACCATCTGGTTTTGAGTGTGCTCAGGCTCCCAGAAGCCCCCACGGTGACGGGGTACGGGACCTGCAACGTGCCACCTGGGCGCCAGGTGTGCATCTGGCCCCAACAGCCCATTGTGGATCCCTCCGAGCTGCCAGTCTCCTCACTGGGCAGTCAGCAGCCGCTTGGTGACCTCGCACATCTGCCTGGGTGGCAGAGCCCCGGTCTCCTCTGGTGTGGCCACTGGGGGTGTGGGGCTGGAAGGGACTCTGTCCGACTGCAGAGGTCAAGGGCAGAAGGTGGGTAGCTGTAGTGATAATCTAAAAACCATAATGGCCCGGGGCGGTGGCGGTGGTGGACAGTGCGATCATTATTACCTCGAATGAAAGGCCGTCTCCGCTTTTCCTTCTGGTCCATAGACCTGCCTCTCAAAGCTGGGGGCCTGGCCTCTGTCCTTTGGGAGTTTGGAATGCAGCTGGGGCGGCGTGCAGATAGGGCCACCGGGAGCCCTGAACTGAGCAGTATGGGCACCCTCCCCGCCTGGCTGCTGCCACAGGTCCAGGCGGGCAACCTTCTTTCAGGCTGAGGCCGCTGCTCTGAAGGGTGTTCGCCAGCAGAGCAGGGGCGGCCCCTCATGTCTGCCCTGCCTCCCCTTCCCTGCCCCCAGAAGCGTCTCCAGGAGGGCAGGAGAAGCCCCAAGTGTCCTTGATAAAGACCCCCACTCCTCACAGAGGAAATGCCCCACTGGCCCGAAGCCCTCTTAGCTGCCCAGAGGGGCACGGGTGGCCCAGTCTGCTGGCTCTGTCGCGTTGGTGGTGGCACAGGAGGAACCAGGACCTGACTTCCATCATCCGCAGAGATCCTCCTAATAGCGGCAGCCCCACCCTCCCCTGCCCTCACCCTTACCAAGAATGTCCTTCCAGCAGCAGCCCAGAATAGTCAGTGACCCTGTGTGGTATAACAGGTAGGGAAACTGAGGCTTAGATTGGTGGTGCAACTTGCCTAGGGCCAGCTAGTGAGAGCAGAGCTGGGGGCTCAAGCCCACATCTGTGTGATCCAGAGCTTGTTCCCCGCTGGGCCAAGCAGTGGCCGAGTCACAGCTGCCCCAAGGGAGTGTGGCCTGTGCCCCTGCAGAGGTGAGCAGGGTCCTGCCCCATAAGCCCTTGGTAATGGGCTCTTCCTTGTCCTCCACAGGGAGAAGAAGTGGGTGACCGTTGGTGACACATCCCTACGAATCTACAAGTGGGTCCCTGTGACAGAGCCAAAGGTTGACGATGTGAGTATGCGGGGCTGGTCCCCTGGGCTGGGGCCATCTGGGGAAAGGGGACTGCCTGCCATCACCCACCCCCATGGGACCCTGGGGCTGAGGTCCCTGGGAAGCTGAAGGACCCAGCTTAAGCCTAGAGAGGCTGCTGGACCTGTCCCCATCCCTCTCCAGAGCCCAGCCCTGAGAGAGGTGGAGAGTGTCCCTGCAAGTTGTATCTTCTGGGCTGACAACCCCCAGACCCCGGGCAGCACAGCTGGGGACAGGCATGGTGGTCCCCACAGTGTAGCTCCGCTCCTGCGTGCCTGACCATCTGCTGGGCCCCGGACTGATGCTTCACGTGCATCATCTCATTTCCTTCTCACACAGAGTCGGTGGAGTTGGTCTTTTTAACTTTCCTCTGTACAAGTGACGGCATGGGCTCAGAGAGGTGAAGTCACTTCCCTAGAGTCACACAGCTATCGTCAAGCCGTGAATCCAGCTCATGTCTGTCTGACTCCAAAATGCATGTTCTCTCTGTTCTTGGAGACCCTTCTGGCGGCTGGGGCTGCTGGTGGCAGGTAGCCCCAGGAGTAAGAGAGCCTGGTGCAGGCATTTATTTGCCCAACCAGGGGCTCCCGAAGGGTTCCAGGAGAGGCGGAGCCATCCTGACTGCCACACTGGGGGGTGCTCGAGGGGCTGCGCTGGCTCGCAGAGGGCTGGATGGCTGGCTGCTGCCCCCAGCGCCAGGGTTCTCCGGCTTTGTGGCTCCGGGCTCAAAACCCAAAACGGTCCCACCTACAGGCTTTGCATGAGCTGTTCTCCTGCCCGGACTGCCTTCTCTGTTCGCTCAGACTAACCCACATGGCTCCAGTCGCTCCTGGGAGTGATGTGGTCATGACTGGTGAGCTTTGAGGGACAAGCTTCCTCCGGAAGACGGGTCTAAACCTCCCCCCGCTGCCTTCACTTTATTTACCTGGGTCTCTAGGCTGGGCTCAGCTTCAGCCCCATTCTTTTTTTGTTTGTTTGTTTTGAAACAGTGTCTCACTCTGTCTTCCTGGGTAGAGTACAGTGGTGTCACCATAGCTCACTGCAGCGTCAAACTCCTGGGCTCTAAGTGATCCTTCTGCCTCAGCCTTCCAAGTAGCTGGGACTACAGGCGAGCACCCCTGCACCTGGCTAATCTTTCTATTTTTAGTAGAGACGGGGTCTTGCTCTTGCTCAGGCTGGCCTTGAATTCCTGACCTCAAGCGATCCGCCCTCCTCTGCCTCCCAGAGTGCTAGGACTACAGTCCTGAGCCACCACCTGGTCTCAGCCAGTTCTTGACACTGTGGTCACATGCTCTCCCCTGGGCAGGTTGGTGATAGGCTGAGAATTTAGGCATTTGTTGTCCCTTCTGGTTCTGGCCGGGGCTGCCTTCCCCAAAGGGACGGAGACTGGGTCTGTCTTCCTCCCCAGAGGAAGAGCAGTGCCCCCGGGCTCCTCGAAGGCAAGCCTCACCCCGGCCCATGTCTGTGCCTTGGATTAGGTGTTGCTGAAGCGCTGGTTGCATTTGAGAAGACTTGGTCCCTGCTCTCAAGGAATTTCTAATCTCGTTGGGGGAAGATAATTATAGAATAGCGTGAAACAGACATTAGGGACGTGCCAAATGGAATATGATCAAGGAGAAAATGTTTTGTATGGGCTGTCGGGAAGGACAGGGCAGCTCCAGGCTGGGGAAAGGGCATTGGATTGGAGCTGGACACACCAGCCCCGAGTAACCTGTGATGCTGGGTGGTGGCCCCACCTTGCTGGGCCTTCGTTCCCTCTTTTGTGCAACGGAACAGTAATATCCAGCTCGTGGGGTTTCTGCAACAGAGCAAAGGCAATATATCACCACAGAGAACACTTCGCACGGTGCCGGCTGTGCAGACGGTGCTCGAGAAATGCTATTTCCCCTTTCGTCTCTGTGCCGTGATGTGCGATACGCCATCACCCACTTCCCTCTAGGGCAGCGGGGCCGGCCCCCCTGAGCGTCCTGATAAATGCAGATTCCTGGGCCCTGTCCTGGGCAGCTGAATCAGAATCTCTAGAGGGTTGGGGCCGGGGATCTGCACTGTCGGCCACTGTGTTTTATTGTTTTAAACACCCAATGACTGTATGGCTATACCAATTTTTTATTTTAGAATTCTTGAAAATTTCATCCTTTCAAATAGGTAAAACATGGCACATAATTCAGATGTCAATTTAAAAACCGTTTTTTTTTAATTAAGATGATTCATGTACCGTAAAATTCACTCTGTTAAAGTGTGCAGCTCTGTGTTGGTATATTCATAGATGCGCAGCCATCACCACTATAATTCCAGAACATTTTCTTCGCCCTAAAAAGAAAACTTGTACCTGTTAGCAGTTACTCCCCCTTGCCCGCTCTTCTGCCCCGGTGACAACCGTGTTCTGTCTCTGTAGATTTGTGTGTATTCTTCAGACGTTGCTCTGTGACTGTATGTCTTTTTATAAATCTGTCTCACCCCCACACCCCCACACCCTAGCCCAGTTCTCTTCCTCGGAGGCAACTCGTGTTACTAGTTTTTGTTTATCCTTCCGGAGGGAGCCTGGGCTCACAGACACGTGTGCAAATACACACTCATGTGTCCTTTGCTTCCCACTAATGGTGGCATTCATGTGCCCTGCACCTTTCTTTTGTACGTTGTGGTGATACTAAAATATTTTAATATGTTAATATTTTTGCAGATTGCTCCATATTAATATGTGAAGAGCTGCTTTATTCTCTGTAATTGTTGCATTGGATTTCCTTGGATGAATGTGTCATAATTTATTTAATGAGTCTCTCACCGATGGACATAGATTATTTCCAACTGATTTCTATTCCAATTGTAAAAGATGGGATGGCACACAGAAAGCATCCCCTTCACCCCTCCTTCCTCCCCTGGTTTTCCCTCCTTAACTCCCCCTGTGTTTTTGTGCTGGAAGTCGGCTTACTACGCTTTGAGAAAGGCAGCCCCAGGGGGCCTGAAGCTAGTGGAACTGAGTGACCTGTGCCTTTGCCGTGGTTACCTAGCGTCACTTTGTACCTGCTCTGGGCTGATGGGGGCCTTTACCCCAGATACTCTCCCGAGAGGAGGAGGCAGTTGCTGCCAGTCAGGGTGTCTGCGTGCTGCTGGGGCCGGCCCCACAGACAGGCAGGTTCATTTCCCCGGGTGCCGGAGCTGGGCTGGCCTCAGAATCCTCCCTGCTGCTGGGATCTTTGATTCAAAAGTGGGCAAGGCCCTGAGCGCAGCCCCTCGTGGGACACGTTCAGATGCTGGCCAGGGAGAACCCTCCAGGAATTTGGGGGCTCCAAGCGGATTTGATGGAATAAAATATTCATACCGCTCCCCGGGGGCCCGAGCGAGCGTGCACACACGTGATTTGATGACTTGGTCTCTGCTCCATTTTCCCCTCCAGAAAAACAAGAATAAGAAAAAAGGCAAAGATGAGAAGTGCGGCTCAGAGGTGACCACTCCGGAGAACAGCTCCTCCCCAGGGATGATGGACATGCACGGTGAGCGCCCTGCGGTCTGCGCCTCTCCCTCGGTCCCTGGGCCTTGGTGATGCACTCAGTTGTGTTTTTGTTTCCCAGCAGGTTTGTTCACATTCCAGGCAAGGGGTAGGAGGGCTGGGCAGGACCAGGAGGCCTCTGTGCCAAGGAGAAGCAGGGGAGGAAGTTTCTTTCCCTAGTGTATTAAGCCGAGAAATATAAATTAAGCCAGAGACATAAAAATAAGACCCTCTCCTCACCCAGTGAAAAAACCTCACCAAAGATGTTTCCCTCGGCCCCATGTGTGCCCAGAAAGATTTTTGGGGGTGTACGTTTCTTTTTCCCTCTTAGGGAAATATAAATATAAATTATATAAATAGCTATGTTTTCCGTTTCCCATTTTGCTTTGGCTGCTGGGAAGCTCCAAACCAGATTTCTAACTTCATATTAATCACCCCAGGACCATGGGAACTGGCCTTCCACATCCACATCCACATCCACATCCTAACTTCCTTTGCTGTCTTATTTCAAAAGTTGCAACCCAGCCAGGTGTGGCGACGCACAGCTGTAGTCCCAGCCACTTCACGAGCTGAGGTAGGAGCATCACCTGAGCTCAGGAGTCCAAGGCTGTGGTGCGCCATGATCACTGCGCTCCAGCCTGGGCCACGTAGTGAGACCCTGTTTTTTAACAACAAAAAAACACCAAAAAACAAACGGAAGTTGTAACCAGTGTCCTGCCCATCAAATCCACATCGGTGCTGTAGCTGTCTGCCGCTGTTTCCCGTTGCTGGTGTTTGGTTCTCTTTCTACCTTTTTATCTGGGAGGAGAGGCGCAAATCACAAGTATTCCATGAAATGTTCCCAAACCGCACCCACCTGACTGACCCACCCAGGTCGGAACACAGAGCATTCCCAGCCCGTCCCTGTGGTCTTCCCGACAGCCTTCCGATCGCCTGTCCCTGCCCCTCCAGTGAAAACCATCTCAGAGACTCAAACCTGATGTTTTTTTAAAAAATTGAGCGAGCTTCCGATATTTGTGAATCAGGACATCTGCGTTACTGCCGTCCTCTAAGAGATGCAGTCTGGCTCCCCGGAGCAGGTGCTCCCTAGGCAGGGGCTGTGTGAAGCCTGAGCAGTGTCCGTTAAGCAGTGTGTGGGGGGGTGGCCTCTCCAGGCCCACCTGGTTGCACTGCTTCATTGTGTCACCTGCCTGGCCTGCTGGGACAGGAGCTTGCAACCCCCGCCTTTTTCTATCTCTTGATCCTAATTCCAAGGTCTTTGTCACCTACTTGTGACCACCCAAGCCTTCGGTGCACTGAGGCAGTATCAGATAAGTAACAAAATAAGGAAATCAGAAAGGAATGTCGGTTCACTGGAGTTCCCAATGCTGGGGAAGCGCAGTGGGGCCTGGCTGCTGGTCGATGTGTCAAGAGAGCCCCCCAGCTGGCCGTAGGAAATAGATATTTGAGCTGGGATGTGACCAGTCTCCCTGCACTGCTTAGCTCCCCTTCCTCTGTGGGGATTGAGGAGACCCCAAGGCTGGCTCTGGATTTTGATTGGATCATAGTCATAGAATTACAGGTGAGGAGAGGTCAGGATCCCACCTGGGTTCAAGTCCTAACTCTCCTGGGACCTCCCCTGCCGTGTGATCTTGGGCTACTTACTTAGCCGCCAGCCTTTGGGTTTGTTCAGTTTTATCTGCAGAATGGGGCTGGTCATGCTGACTTCTTAAAGTCAAGATGATCCTTAAAAAGATCACATTAATGAGACCCTCACGCAGTCCTGCAAAGGCAGAGTGCAGGTTTATGCCTGGACACGTGCTCTAGAAAAATCTAGGATGCCTGACAAACCAGGTCCCTGGACGCGGGAGCCCTGCTCTCCTTCTCAGTATCATTTCCATTTTTGTACACGTGCGGCCAAAACCACACCACACTGCAGGCTGTGGAGACGTGCAGGGCAGGGGCAGAGTTTTCTGGAAGGCTTCAGGTGGGAGGATGGGCTCAGCAGGAGGTGACAGGAGAGGGGGCACACATTTGGCCCTTTAGTCTATAAGACTCAGCTGGTGTCAGCCCCAGTGTCAGGGTCACTCTGTTACCAGGTCACCAGGCTAGCCTCAGACAGCTAACTCATTAAGCATTAGTGCTTACTGTCATTAATTAACACAACCTCAGGCCGGAGCCTGGGGGTCGAGGTGCTTGCACACGTACATTCACATGGAAAAAAAGTTTGGATTTTCTTGAAGGATAAACCGGGAGAGTGCACATCCTTTTTTTCTTTTTTCCCCTTAAGTTCTAGAATTCACAGGAGGATGCTTTTGTATAATGAGCACCCCAGAGTATGCTTAAAATAAGACCCAATTTACCCGTTTAGGGCTGCCCGACTGCCTGGTGCTTCCCGGGCGGGTGGAGGTGGAGGAGCGGCTCGAGGTGGGAACTGGGCCGGGCAGCCTGAGCATGCAGCTCTGCTGCTCTACGCCTCAGTTTCCCCGTCTGGAGACGGAAGGTGGTAGCAGCACCTTTCTGGTAGGTCGTGGGGAGGATTGAGCGAGGTGATCGTAAATGCTCCTGCCCAGCGCCTGGCACGTAGCCGGTGCCAGGCCTGTCGGGCTGTCTCTCTCTCTCTCATTTTGCAAAAATGGCTCGGTCCCAGGTGCAGTGTGGCCTAGAAAGGCAGTGCCGGAGCACAGTGGTATTTTTGAAATCTCCACTTGGGTATCTGTAGTTTAAACTGACTCTCTGTGCCCTGGAAGGGGGTGCAAGACAAGGAGAGGCGCCCCTGGGCCCCCCAGCTCTGCCCCAGCCCAAGCGTGAATGCCACTGGCCAATTAACAATTCCCTCTCTTCATCGTGAGAAGTTTCATTGCAGAGAACAGTAGCGAGAATGCTGTGATGAACCCTGTGTACCCCACTCCTTGGTTTTCGTGAACACGATGCCGTATTCCCATCATCTGTTTTTTTTAATGTGCTAAGTTTTTCAAATTGAAGTCTAATTTACATTAAAAATGTTCGCAGCTCTTGAGTGTAAAGTTCAGGGAGTTCTGACAGTTGTATGCAACCTGCGCTAAAGCATTTTAAAGTAGATTTCTCTGCATCATGACATTTAAGTCTATATCTAAACATTTCTGCGTGCATTGCTAAAAAATACCATTTCTCTATGCCCACTGTACCACTGTGACTTCTAACAGAATTAACAATTCCTTAATAGCTTTTAAAATCCAGACCGTATTCAGATCCCCCAGTTTGTTCCAAAATGTTACAGCTGACACGTTCAGAACAGGATCCAGATCATTTCCATACGTCATATGTAGTCGTCGGGTCTCCTAGCTCCCTTTTACTCCACGGTAACCTTCCCTGTTTCTCCACCCCCCTTTTTTCTTTTCTTTTTTTTTTTTTTTTTAATACAAACTATATTAACTTGGAGAGATCACACCAAGTGTCCTTTGGAACGTCCCACCTTCTGCCATTGTCTTGTTCTCTCCCTTTTGTTTCGTATCAAGTGCAAGTTGGCCTGGAGGCTCGGCGAAGTCGGGAGACACGTTTTGGCAGTGATGTCCCGGACCGTGCCGCTCTGTCCTCTGCGTGGCTTCACGGCCAGATGCACACAATGCCCGGTTTCCCCACCCAGATGTCCCCCAAAGAGTTCAAATGTGTTAGGCCACCGTCTCTAGCTGGCTGCATCCAAACACAGGCTCCTTCTCCGTGAGCCAGTTGGGGGAGGTCAGGCCATGCGGGGTGGCCCTGGGTGGTGTGGTCGCTCCAGAGGAGGAGGGAGTATCCTGACATTTTCCTGGGAGAGCATTCTGTGGGGCTGCAGGTGCTGGGGCACAGGGACGCTGAGCCTCCCTGACCCGCCTGTCCTCGGCAGCTGCGGGATCTCACCCTCTGCTTCTGCTCCCCCAACACAGACGATAACAGCAACCAAAGCTCCATAGCCGACGCCTCCCCCATCAAGCAGGAGAACAGCAGCAACTCGAGCCCTGCTCCGGATCCCACCGCGGCTGTGCCGGGCGACAGCACTGAAGCCAAGGCGGACGAGGCCCAGGCCGATGGGAAGGGGCACCCCGGGGCAGAAGGTACGTGCCTTCCAGGGCTGGGCTCCCTGGGGCCTCCACCCGGCCTTCAGCAGTCGGAGGACTGGTGTTTAAGGAGGCCGTGTCATGAAAGGTAACCCTGGAGAGCATGGTCTTGTGGGGCGATTAAACAGTCAGACAGTCTATTCGTTGGAAGCCAAGTGTGGTGGAGAGTTAGACAGTTGGAAGGGGGAATGGGGAGTCTTGCCGAACAAGAGGTCGTTGCAATTTTAGGGTGGTCAGGGAAGGCCTCACTGAGAAGCTGACGTTAGCACAGATGAGGCTCAGCTAGGCAAGGAGTAAACCAGTGTGTATCTGGAGAAGAGCATTGCGGACCGTGCAAAGGCCCTGTGGCAGGTGTGTGCTCAGCGTGTCTGGAGGAGCATGCATGAGAGACTGGAAGATACGGTGAGGCTAGAGAGAGGAAGCAGGGCCTTCGATGTGGGGGGCTCCTAAGGCTACCGCCCAACCCACATTTTTATGACAAGTGAGATGGGAGCTATTGGGGTTTGAGGAGGCAGGAAACTCAGTGAGGGGCTGCTGCACTTGTCCAGGTGGGAGAGGATGGTGGTTGGACCGGGAGATGGAGGCCAAGGTGGGAGGATTGCTTGAGGCCAGGAGCTTAAGACCAGCCTGGGCAACATAGCAAGACCCTGTCTCTACAACAAATTAAAAATAAATAAATAGGGTAGATTTCCAGCTTCTTTTGAAAAATCAGATTTGGCAGTACTAGGCCTGCTTTTCCATGAGGCAGCAACCAGAGAAGTGGCCTTCCTCCCGGGAGGGTGGCATGGCATGGCCTGCAGTCACCAGTTACCACACTCCCCCCCACCACTCCCTATTGTCTCTCCAGCACCAAGGCCAAAGGGCAGTTGCCATGTTTGTTTGTTGTTTTTCTGGTTTTTTTTTTTTTTTTTGAGACAGAGTCTCTGTTGCCCAAGGTAGAGTGCAGTGGTATCATCATAGCTCACTGCAACGTGCAACTCTTGGGCTCCAGCGATCCTCCTGTCTCAGCTTCCAGAGTAGCTGGGACGAGGTGCACACCACCACGTCTGGCTAATTTTTTCTGTTTTTAGTAGAGACGGGGTCTTGCTCTTGCTCAGGCTGGTCTCAAACTCCTGACCTCAAGCGATCCTCGGCCTCCCAGAGTGCTAGGATTACAGGCATGAGCCATCACGCCCAGCCCAGTAGCCATGTATTCCCCCATGATCACTGTTTTTCCTATTGTAGATTTAAAAGGAAAATTAAGATATTTCTCTTTTTTTTTTTTTTTAATTTTTGAGACAGGGTCTTGCTCTGTTGTCTGGGCTAGAGTGCAGCGGTGTTATCACAGCTAATTGCAACCTCAAACTCCTGGGCTCAAGTGATCCTCCGGCCTCAGCCTCCTGAGTAGCTGGGACTACAGGTGTACACCAACATGCCCAGCTAATTTTTCTGTGTTTTTTTTGTAGAGACAGGGTCTCTACAGATATTAGGACACAGACAAGGCAAGTGTCCTTCTTCCCGTCCTTGGTGGGGGGACCACTGCCAAGGCTATTTTGTGGACACTTGGCCCGGAGCCTGGTGTGTAGGAAGGGTCTAGGGATCCAGGGGAGCGATTCTGGAGGTGCTGGGGGCTGGTGTGGGCCACGTCTGCAGCCACGTTCTGGCTTCTTTCCCATCCTGGTTTCTTTCTGGCTGCGGCCTTGTTTCTCCCATGTTCAGGGTCTGCGTCTCCTTTGCTGTTAAGGGCCGGTTAAAACTCAGCTACAGGAATTGTATTTTAGGCTCATGCTCCCGTAACTGCCACGTTTTGCTAACTACCACCCACCCCCCTTTGCCACCAGCACCAAAAGCTGAAGTATTGGCACCCAGGTGGGCCACGCCAGACCCCTGGGCCCACACGGCTGCCCAAGTGCCGCTCAGGCAGCACCCACCTGCCCGTTGCCAGGGGCTCGCCGGGCTCCCTGTGGGGAGGGCACAAGGACGGACCCACATGGCCTTCCCAGGTGGGTGCACACTGCCTGCTAGGACGGGGCAGGTCGGCCACCAGCTATTGACCTTGCTTTGAACTTGTTTACTGCCGAGTGAGTTCAGGGAATGACATAATGTCCAAGCTCCCTGGACTAAATTTAGTCCCCAGGAAAATAATTTCCCCTGGGTGAATTCCAGCACTTTTGCACTCAGAGAATCGGCTGCTGCCCGAGCCCTTGAACACTCCATGAGCTCCAAGGCCAGTTCCCGCTGGGCTCTCGGCCTGGCTCTCAGGGGGGGCCTCTGCTGGGGCATCTCCGCCCAGCAAGGGTCAGCGTGAGTCTCTGGGTGATCGGCCGCCTTCGTGATTTCTAAGCCTGCATCTGGGGCGCCCACCTCCGGCTCCACTCCTAAGAGCCCGCTGTGCCCAGCAAAAAAGGAGCTATGGTCAGATGCAAAGCCACAGAGGTGGCAAACTTTTTAGGTCAGTGAAAATTTTAAATGTTCATGTTAAAACAAATATATATGTTATGAAATAGACTATAACAACAACATGCATTTTTTTTTACTTTGTTGAGATGAAATTCACGTAAAATTAACAACTTTTAAGTGAACAACAATTCGCTGGCATTTAGTACACTCAGAAGGTTGTGCAAGCACCACTTCTGTCTAGTTCCAGAACATTCCCATCACCCCAAAGAGAAACCGGGTACCCACTAGCAGTCACTCCCCATTTCTCCTTCCCGCATTCCCTGGCAACTGCTAATCTACTTTCTGCCTCTGTGGATTTGCCTGTTCTGGACATTTCACGTGCGTGGAATCCTACAACATGTGGCCTTTTGTGACTGACTTCTTTCACTCAGCGTCACGGTTTCGAGGCCCGTCCGTGGCCTGGCGTGTGTCAGTGCCTCATTCTTCTCTATGGCCGAATCACGCTCCACTGTACGTGTGTCTGCTCGTCTGTCTGTTCACATTTGGGTTGCCGTGAATAGCGCTGCCGGGAACATTCGTGTACAAACGGCGGTTTGAGTCCCAGTTTGCAGTTTTTTTGGGTACACACCTAAGAGGGGAATCGGTGGGTCCTGGGATAACCTTGTGTTTAACTTTTTGAGGTACGGCCATTAACATGGATTTTAAAGGTAAAACTAAAAGTATCAAAGAAATTTCAGGTTTATGGGGAGTTTGGCTCTGCGCCCTAGATTATCCCTCGGTTACTCCCGCCTGGGGTGGCTGTGCTGTTTGGGTGTCCGTCCTGTCACTGCATTTAACCCTCACGGCTACTCCACAGGGTGGCTGTGGTCCACCTTGTTTCTACAGAGGGGGCATCGAGGCTCAGAGCCATTCGGCTGGCAGAGGCGGTGTGGGCAGTGTCGGAACCCAGATCCGTCTCCAAACCCCGTGTCCTGCCCACCCTGGGCTGTGGGCACCTGACCCCCACCCTGCGGCACAAGAGAGCCCAGCCCAGAGCCCGGCCGTGACCCCTGCGTGGGGGTCAGTTCTCCTGGTCTGATGAGTAACGAGCGTTTGCTACCAACGGCCCCTCGCGCTTGCTCAGCCCCGGAAGGAGTCCGGAGTCCTCTGCCCCTGCCTGTCGCAGCCCTTCCCCTTGGCCCCGTGTTGCTTGGTTGATTTTTTTCCTCCCCTTTGTTATTTCTCTGCCTCAGAAGCCCCAGCAAGTGAGCCCTGCTTGCTCGGGCATTCTTCAGGATTAGCCGAGTGTGCTTTTCAAGAATCAGGGTAACAGTGTTGGGGCCCTGGTGGGATTTTGCTGCTCTTTTTACGAGTCTGCGGCTCTGTACCTGGTAAGCTCTAGGTAGAGCCGCTGCCACCCCCTCCTCCGCCCCCAGCCTGTCCCCTCCTTCTGCTGGAGAAACCTGGGGTGAAGCAGCAGGAATACCGATGCCTGAGAAATGGCCCGAATGCCTGGATCCGTCAGAGCCACCAGTGGCTCGGGGGCCATGGTGCCGCCACCTGGTGAGCTCTGGTACTTAGAGAATTGTTAAAGCCCTGAAAAATTCTTCCCAAACACTGCTGATGCCTGTTTGGGGAGGGGGAAAACTATATGCATGTAGAAGGAAAAACCTGGAAAGATGGGAAATAAAATCTCTAAAACATTAGTGGGAGGGTCTCTGGGTAGGGTACAGGTGACTTTATTTTTTTCTGTATCCTCTCTTTCCTGTGATGATGAGTCATTGCTCTGACAATCAGGAAAATACCCATATTATTAAGAGAAATGTTTCCAAAGGCCCAGGGCCCTCTGACGTTCCCCAGAAGGAGAAGGCAGGCTCTGGAAGGAGCGAGGACGGGGCCACCTTGGCGGCAGGAGGGAGGGATGTTCAGCCATGATTGTTGGGCGCGCTGGGGCCACCAGGGGGCGCCGCGTGCACACAGCTCACACCCACAGCATCCTGCAGGCTGAGGCACATGGCAGCTAATCAGGGTGCCCGAGAGGGCTGAGGACCCCAGCGCCAGCGTGTGGCCTGGCTGCTTAGAACAGTGGCACTAAGAAATAAACAAGAGGCTTCTCTCAGCCCTCCTCCCCCCACATCCAGCCCACTGTAGCCCCTCAAGACCCCCAACCACAAAGCTCCCAGCTGCGGTATTTTTAGTATCTGGCCCATCTGGCTCCGCGTTTCACGTGCCTGAAAACAGCTTCTGTCGCCTTGCTGTTCCCGCAGACGCTTCTGACGAGCAGAATTCACAGTCTTCGATGGAACACTCGATGAACAGTTCAGAGAAAGTGGAACGGCAGCCATCTGGAGACTCGGGGCTGGCCGCGGAGACGTCAGCAATCTCTCAGGTACCTCGATCCAGGTCTCCGAGGGGCGGCTGGGGGCCTGTTGGGCTGTCAGGGGTACGCTGAAAGGTGTTTTGTCGTTTTGTTTTTGCTGGACACGTGGAACTGTCATTTATCTGTGAGCCTCATCCCGTATCCACCCTGGGCTCCACAGGGATGGATGAAATGCAGGGTCCCCATCCTCAGTACAGGACGAGGAATGGTCCTTTATCCCCACCCTCAGCTTCATCGTTTTGTCCATTTGGGTTCACAGAAGCGTCACCTCGTCTCAGTGACCCAAAGTCAACATCCTCCAGGGCCGGGAAGGCAAGTGGCTCACCCTTTGGAATGTTGCAGCTGACCCCGTCCCCCAGGCAGGGCCCTTTTCTGGGTTGTAACTGTGTGTCCGAGTCTGGTCTGGATCAATCAGTGCACACGCAGCATGCCCGTGGTCCGGAGCAAACCTCCCAGAGCCAAGCCCTGGTTTGAATCCCAACTGTGTCCCTTAGTAGCTGGGCAGTTAACTTCTCTGAGCCTCAGTCTTTCCAGCTGCCAAATGGGCTCATAGAACTGTCTTAGGGCCCTGGTGAGGATTGGATGAGACAATGTGGCCTAATGCGGAGCCAGATGCAGAAGTGTCCTTTGCCACGGCCACCACTGTTTTTGTAAATCCTACAGACTCACCGTAAGAGGAGTGGGGACTCAAAGGTCTTGAAACTTCAACTAATAAAACGGTTCCTACTCTGCTGAGTGTCGTCTGGTGCCTTGAGGGAAACCAGCAAGAGGTCACAGCAGAAAGAAGGGAGACAGCAGGACGCAGTGGGTCTCATTTGCAGAGCCTGAAAACAGCCCTCCCCGGAGGTGTCCCTCAGACTTTTTTTTTTTTCTTTTTTGTTTTGTTTTGTTTTTTTGAGACAGAGTGTCACTTTGTTGCCCAGGCTAGAGTGCCGTGGCATCAGCCTAGCTCACAGCAACCTGAAACTCCTGGGCTGAAGCGATCCTTCTGCCTCAGCCTCCCGAGTAGCTGGGACTACAGGCATGCGCCACCATGCCCGGTTAATTTTTTCTACATATATTTAGTTGGCCAATTAATTTCTTTCCAATTTTTAGTAGAGACGGGGTCTCGCTCTTGCTCAGGCTGGTTTTGAACTCCTGATCTTGAGCAATCCACCCGCCTCGGCTTCCCAGAGTGCTAGGATTACAGGCGTGAGGCACCGCACCCGGCCTGTCCTTCAGACTTTAAAATCTTCAGACCCTCCGAGTGAGTCTGGGAACTCACCCCGCGGGGCCCCCCACGAGCGCCCAGGCACAAAGGGAGCATTGACTGAAGGTGCGTTTGCCGTGGCAGGAAGTAGTCCAGCCTCTGCTCCAAAGGGGGCTGGTCACATAAACCTGAGGTCGCATGTCCAACAGAGAAGTGTGGCGCTGCTCAGGAGAGCATGGCTGGACCTTGCAGGTACCGATAAATATTCTTGCAACGTGAAGTGAGGAAAGCAAGTTGCAGAACTGCAGGCAGAGCATGAGCCCGTTTGGTTAAAAACAATACAAATTCAAGCCGGGCGCGGTGGCTCACACCTGTAATCCCAGCACTCTGGGAGGCTGAGGCGGGTGGATTGCTCAAGGTCAGGAGTTCAAAACCAGCCTGAGCAAGAGTGAGACCCCGTCTCTACTAATAATAGAAAGAAATTAATTGGCCAACTAAATATATATAGAAAAAATTAGCTGGGCATGGTGGCGCATGCCTGTAG